>CBVK0102175024.1:0-13740 GCA_900067695.1 Picea abies | reverse complement strand
GAGGCTCCAAAGGAATTTTTATCATAAATAAAATCCAAAACCCTAACCCTGGAAGATGAAAAGCCAACAATTTTATGGACCCCGTTTTGGGTAGTTTGATGTACCAACTTCCTGGGGGCGTAACTTTGGAATATGATCTATGTTTGGGGCGCACGATAGCTTGTTGGAAAGGTATCATCGAGGATATTCATTTTGGGGGCTCAATCAGAGACTTCAACTATCATTGAGAAGCCTGGTCCCAAAAACCCTTCATTTAGGCCCTCAAAATGGCCCCGGAAGTTAAAGACTGCTAAAAATAGTAAATTACCAAAATTGCCAGAAAATTGTTTTGAGCCAGTCAGAAAAGGTGGGTGGCCACCGATATCCATATGGATCACAAGTCTTAGTGAATATCATAGAAATCAACAACAACTACCTTCAAACCGAAGAATGAAACAGTTAAAATTAGGATGGATGGCAAGGATACAAATGTTAAGAGATTCAACTTCCACAAGTACAAAAGTAAATGATAAAAGAAGGAATGATTTTTAAAATCACTAGAAATGGTTAAGGACCTTCAAGTCCCACAATTTGTAAGAGATCTTGGCATAATAACAAATGAAAAATTAGAAACAGAGTTAAGTGCGATTAAAGATTCATGGGCCAACGAGTTTGATGAGCTCGTTGATTTTATTTAAGATGAAATTAAGTAGTGACTCCTTACCTTTGTCAATAATAATGAAGATCATCGAGCATCAATAAAGAAATTACACTCTAAGTTCAAAGAAATTAAAGATGAAATATTCATGATAAGGGTTAATCAAGAATCAAGACATCATGGTCCTGCCAACGATGTCTTGATATAGACCATAGATAAAAACCATATACAAAATATTACAATCCAAGCGGAAAAATGATTACAACAACAAGATTTTGATGGTTTAGAAGGGAAAACTCGATCTTTGAATGGAACCTTATCATCAAAGAAGAAGAAATTGTGCACAATCGAAGGGATTTAGAGAAGCAATATATAGAAATTCACAAATTGGAACAATGGATAAAACCTCTGCAATAACAAACTAACAATCTAAAAATTACTTTCTACAATAACAAAATGAAAATAGGAAAATCACTCACAAAAGAGATA
Source organism: Picea abies (assembly GCA_900067695.1). Classification (NCBI taxonomy): domain Eukaryota; kingdom Viridiplantae; phylum Streptophyta; class Pinopsida; order Pinales; family Pinaceae; genus Picea; species Picea abies. Next base: position 12,614 of record CBVK0102175024.1, on the reverse strand, counting down.
TTGAAATATCCATAAAAAACTATCATCCAAAGACATTGAATTTTTTTTCTTGAGAAATCATAATAAAACTCTACTGACAAAAATGAAGAAGTTGAAGAATGAGAAGAATGCACAACAAAAGTTTCAAAACATGGATAAGGGTAACACTAATGCAATCAATGCAGAAAAGACTAATGTTGTTATCAATGAAGTTGTATCAATGGAAGAGATTCCAAAATTTGAAACTAAAGATAAAGAGGTCTCAATAGAAGGGATCAAAACTAAAAATCAAAGTGTCATTACTAATTAAGTCTTAGAGCTTCCAAAAGTTGAGTTCAAGAAAAAAATCAATGATAAAGTAGCATCTAGAGATCTAATTATTTTTGAATTTCCATCGATCATCACTAATAAAGTCAATGACCCTTCAATGAATACAAAAATATCACCTATTAACATGTCAACTCAAGTAAATCACAAAAGATTAATAAGTATCATCTTATTGGGGTTCCATATCGACATCCAAATCATAGAATCCATAGAATTCTAGAATAAACGTACCCATATCCAAAGGCACCTAAAAGTCCTCAATGGTGAACTTACAGATCGAAGAATATGAATATCTATGTTTCTCAAATTCAACAACAAAGAAGATCGAATTGAAAATCTTATCGTCATAAAGTTCCAAAAAGAATTCACCTTGGATGGATTGGTCCTTTCTCAATGCGCCAATATTGTCGAAGGATTTGAACAACATATTGCCTTGTGTCAACCTAATCTAGTCGATGACAGTTGAAAAAAGTTGTTCATTTTGATGAGGAGAATTTTTTATTACGTATTTTTTGAGGACAAAACATGTTTAAGGGGGGAGACTTGCAATATCCCTCAGGTATATTACATTTATTAACATAATGTAGTAAAAAAATATCACAAATAATAAATGATAATTATTTATACCTTGAAGAATATATGGGTTTTTCTGTGTTATAATGGAGACTAAGATGAAGTGACCAAAAGGTTTGTTTCCTGTAGACGAACATGATCTAGAGAATTTTACGCTTTAGAAGTGGATTTCAAATGGTTTACATGCATAGTCTGCTATCCATGGAGTCTGAAAAGGACAAGGGTATTATTTTATCGAGCGGAAAAATAGAAAGTTGAAACTCATAAACCCTCTATTATGTAATAGATTGATGTGTAACTTTTATCCCAATAATCTATACTTCTCTAGCTCTAGGTTTGTCTTCATTATCTTTACCTTCCCCTAATTTTCTCTTATTTGCAATGGACACCTACAATGATGTCGTCATTGTTGTGGTTGCTAATTCTATTTTTCTACAAATAAGCAACACAGTTTTTCCATCGGGATGGAAATTGATCCCCTCTTTTTTAAAGAGGTAATAATAGCACATCATTGCTAACCATGACCACTCTGAATTTGCAACTAGTAATGACATAACAATATCAGTTACTTGTTCTTACTAAACCCCCCACTCACTTATCTTCTTTTGGTCCAAAATTGTTGTGTTAATTGACTCTATTTTTTCTTGATTTTATGACCAATCATGAAAAATTTAAGGCATGTCCATGGGTATCACTGTCTACATAAATATATGTTCTTCTACTGTATTAATTTACAACAATTTATTTCCCTCTCTTTTATCAAAAACAATCAATGATAATTCTAAGATGGCTTCAATAACTAGGATTTTTTCTTAGTGATAGTGATTCTATTAGTTTCATAGAAAATCCAAGCAAAATTGAAATTCAAGCTACTACGTAAGCTCTCAAATTGAGTAAAAGATTAACGCTTGAAGTGGAGATAGACATGCTTCAATTGTATGTCAAAATGAAGCCAAGATTGCCATAGCAAGATTTACCATTGAAAGCAAGAGAAGCCCTTAAATTACAAACTTGAGTTTCCCCATCGAAAGAAATTGTGACAACAAATCCTTTACTCTTTGGTTTCACATCCTTGTCTTGTATCAAGAACAACTCATGCATACAAAATTAAATATGTCAATCCCCAACAACACCAACCTTTTATGCTTTTGACAGAAGTAAAGATGATGGGGAAAGTGAGGTGTTTATAGCTTAAGACACTTATGCTCTCTATGCACATTTTGAGGCAATGGAATGAACATGAATGACTACCACTTACACATTTAAGAATACATATATCATGACCTAGTCCACCTCATCCTCCCACCATGCATCCATTTTCACTTAGCACAATAAACAATCCATTGAATAAATTATTCATGGACCTTATTGAGGATCCTTATTTTTGAAACATCCAACGTTTCGAGTGGACATTCTATATATCATGACCTCGTCTACCTCATCCTCCCACCATACATCCATTTTCACTTAGCACAATAAACAATCCATTTAATAAATTATTCATGGACCTTATTGAGGATCCTTATTTTTGAAACATCTAACATTTCGAATGAACATTCTACCCATCATCATTATTTCAACAGTGACTGAAGATGGATAAAATGTCTACTAAATTTGACAATTTTTCCTGAACCCTTCAACTATCTTACTTAAAACTCAATACACAGTATTCAAGGAATCTAAAACACCATAGTTATTATTATATTATTGTTAACAAGATCAGTATGGAAAAAGTCGAATTTCCTGAAACCGGCAACTATCTTGCTCAAGACACAGTGTCCAAGGAATCTAAAACACCAAAGTTATTATTATATTATTGTTGACAAGATCAGTATGGAAAAGTCGGTGTCACATTAATCATTCACAATTTTTTCGGAGACACTTGCATTCACTGATCCCTCCGGTCAAAATCTTGTGGTGTAAAGCAGTTCGTGTTATCATATTGCACCCGTTGATTTATTTTTAAAGAAATCACATCGGAGTTGATGGTGTGCTCAACTTTCCCAATATTGTCATTATTTCTGGTGTGTTTTTATTATAAATCCCAATTAATGTGCCCAGTCTTATCGGTGAATTAAGCACCCGACTGCATATCATTTAGATGCTATGAATACTGACGTATGTTTGAGACACGTATAAATGATGACGTATGTTTGAAACACGTTAGCATGTAGTGGGGTGCTTATTTCTCGCCGGAATCCACGCCCGCGAGTTTCCTAAATATGCGGGAAAGGAGTAAGCTAACTAGGAGCAATCTTCCCTGGGGCGACCTTCCCCGACCCACTGAATACAGGTTCTCCTTTTTACATTTTCCATCCAGCTAGCAATCAAATCCAATAAATCCAATGCAATCTAGCAACCAAGACCCTGCAGCGACCATTTCACCAGTGAATATGTCAGTTTACCCAGTTGAAGAAGCAACTATTAATAATAATAGTAACTATTAATAATAATAGTAACTGAATTCTGTTAGATTTTTAGGTGTAGTCTTAATTTGATATGGATCAAAGTTTCATACATTTCAGGACTTTACTTTAGGAGTTTTATCTCATTTTAACGTAACCCAGATACTCATAAAATCGATAAGACTTCTAAATTAACTAAAAATTTAACATTACATCGCCTAAAAATATGCAAAAAAAAAATAAATAACTGAAAAAAAAAGGATAAGGATTGCTCCACTCCTGAAAAAAAATATTCTTGCGTCAAAACAAAATCTATGGATGTGATCGAAATAATTGATATTATTCTCGTGGGAAGTAATTGAACCAATGAGCTTTTTTCAATTTCGTGTCAGAGAGTTAATGTACGCTACAGGAAATATTCTCGTGTCAAAAAAATTCCATTGACATAATTGATATTCTCGTCAAGTCATTGAGGTTCACTGTTCTCGATTCCGTGTCGAGAGTCAATCTGCCCTTCGCAGTACTCTTATTTTTATTCGATTCGATGAAACACACCATGCATTGAGATCTCTATAAGAGACCGCTCTCGTAATGGTCGATTGGGCTTGTAGTTTAAGCCTGGGAATCCCGGGTTCAATTCTCTCAGAATTTCTGTATCGGCTATTTCTCAAGGAACGCGTTGTAGGAGTTTCGTGCATTTCCATAAGCACTGGGTTAGGGCGATTCAACATTCCATTCTAAGTCTGGCATCCTTGTATTTCTTTCCACATATCTGCTAATTGTACATTAGTTTTCATGACTTCTATTCTTCTTTGTTGATGACCACGGATCCCCAATTTCTATCATCTGAATAAATGAATTTGGGTTCAGTCATCTTCTGCTCCCGACTCAGTCTTAAATGATCAGGGATCAGTGCTCCTCAGCAGAAAGAAAAAAAAATGAAAATGATCATGTACACTGGATAGATAAGGGGTCAGTGCTCCTCAGCAGAGCGAAGAAAAATGATGTTCATGTAAACTTAGCAGATATGTGGAAACAAATACAAGGATTCCACAATTATAGTGGCCTGCCGAATCACCCTAACCCACTGCTTCTGAGAAATAATCAATAATGGGGGTATTTGTGCGAGTCTGTTATGAAGTTTTTGATATATGGAACACGGATCCGAGTTTTATGGTAGCTGCAAATATGGTCGTAAAAGCTTGCTTGGGATCATGGGTTAAATCTATTAAGTTACATGTTGAGGTAGATACTTTATTAAGTTACATGTTGAGGTAGATACTTTATGTATTTTATTAGAGATTTGTTGTTATTATATTGTTTTTATGTATTTTATTAGAGATTTGCTGTTATTATATTGTTTTTGATTATTATGCTGTATGTGGTATGTTATTGTATTGTTAGTATGTTATTGTGTTGTTGTTGATTATTATGTTATTAGTAGTAGCTTGTTGTTGATGTCCATTATTATGCTGTAAAGAAAATTCATAAAAGAAAACATTAAACTAAAAATTGAAATTAAGGTCTTACAGGGAGGTGTAAATATGGTCGTAAGAGCCTGCTTGGTGAGCTGGGGATGGAGAACTTCGGTTATCAAGTTACAAAATACATCTGCGCTAGGCCGGGCATTAACTTCCCCATTTTATAAAGGACAAGTTGGAAGGAGATGGATCTAAATGAATTGGTTACGTTGCAGTTACAGAGCATGAGAAGATCAAACCACTGGGACGCAAGAACGTTGTGGTGGCACTGAAAGGCAGTGCTATATACGCGGAATGCCTGGCAAATCTCGCGCATATCCTAATTCTTGTCTGTTTAAACCCTTGCGAGGATGTGAAGGTAAAGATGGGTTTTTTAGGTTTCTATACTTCAAAGATTTTGACCGGCAGCTTAACCGAAGAAAGCGTTAGAGACAGAAGCAGCTTTTGTCCGGCAGCTTCAATGGCGGCAATGGTGGAAGCGTTAGAGACAGAAGCAGTTTTTGTTCGGCAGCTTCAAGGGCGGAAGCGATTAACCTGTGGCTTGAGAAACCGCGACTCAGGGGCATCTAAATCGTCAAAATCACCCGGGGATTGCACCCGGTCTGAGCCACACCAACCCTTAACATGGTTGGATTTTTTGTCCCCGCAAGTTTCGAACGTGACTTTAACATCACGGAGTAGCTTAACAACACACTCCGACTGTTCTACACCTCGGGGACTAAATTAATATTATTCTTATTATTATTTACATATTTTAATTATTTTCTTAATAATTTCTATAATTTTTTTTAACATATTTAAAAAACATTACCATTTGGTTTAATCACCCATTAATATTACAAGATTTTAAAAGCAAACCTCACATTTAAATTTTGGATTTGCATATTTTAATTATTTTCTTAGTGATTTCTATGATTTTTGTTTAACATATTTAAAAAACATAACCATCTGGTTTAATCACCCATTAATATTACAGGATTATAAAAACAAACCTCACATTTAAATTTTGGAACGCATTAATATATTTATATATACGAGTTTTTAAATATAAAATTTCATACATTACCGGCCCAATTATGTGACTGTCTCTATAAAGAACAATTGACAACTGACAGGAATAAAAGATAGGTAGCTTCCCTGGGAAGAGGCTTCTACTATTTCGGAGACTGGGTATGTTATTTCGTGCAACTGACTGATTAATTAAAAGTTATATAGTGAACCAGAGATCGGACCTATCTTTCTCCAAAATTATTTTTCACAGTATAGATTTTCTCTGGAAAAACCTACCAGCCTCTTTCATTGAACGGGATCTATCTTTTGAACATTGAACATGGCTTATATAGCTGATTTAAAGTGGGAGGGAAAATAGATCTATCGATTGATTTATTCAGCATGGGAAGATTTATACTGTCCATTCTTCATTTTATAGACATTGTAAGCGTAGAGGAATAGAAAAGTAGACATGGTTTCTACAAATTATAGAAGTGTATTGAATGATTTATTAATAGAATACTAATAAATTATTAAGAGAATATTTCGACCACGCACTAAAATAGGAGTTTATTAGTTGAAGAGCCAATTAGTTGAAAGAAATCCCTCATATCCAAGTAGATCCAGAGATGTCCTAAAACTTAGAATAAAATTGCTTAAATAGAGACAAACTTTACAATGATTAATAATAATAATAGCCACAATCTTTATAGCACATTAATATATATGACAAGTAGGAGGAGTGAATAATTCCAACACTCTCCCTTATTGAGTACTTGTCTTAGTGTCTATCAAGTCACATCTTCATCAACATCTACTCTTTTGCAAGATATGCTACCCTAGGCACTAAAAATGCTCCTTGTCAACAAAGTTTTTCAACCAAGGATTTTCTTCTTCTTGAAATCATCAATTTGTAGAAGTCCATATAAAGAAATAACCATCCACTAGAATACATATGTAGCCAACCATTCCAACTCTCGATCTAGTAGGAAATCCTTCAAGTACATGTCTCATTCAACTTCTAGTTGAAATTCCCTTGGATCTGAAACCAATTCCATCACCATTCCAAGAGATAACTAGTGCAACAAATGCACCACTCTCAAGTTGAAACCTGTCCCTTGAGTCTTACCTTGTTTTGAAACATGGAACAACTTCTATACAGGTTTTTAATCCCATAACATCACCCTCATTTCAAAACCAACATATGGTCCATTCATAGAGAATTCAATCAACACACAACACACCTCCAAGTGTTAAAAAAAATCATGATATGGATGAAAAACCCCCAACCCCTTCATGGAAATACAATAGGTGGTCATTTCACAGACTCAACTCAATTATTCCACATGGCCATCCATTAGTTGTCCTCATGTTCAAGCAAGATTAAAAGGCCATTTCTACTTCTCAACCCAAGCATAAGGATGCACATCCAAATGTTTGAGTTAAGTTGCATTCAACTATTCATCATAGAAACCAAACCTCCCAACTTGGATGCATCATAACAGGGGCCATTTGGCTCTCATCTCAGAAACACCAAAGCATCCTTTGTTCAGTTTAAACACACCAAACTCAACTCAAACACACCAATCAAAGTATCCATTTGAAATCAAACACACCAAACCAATGCTCAACCTACACTACCATTCACTATAACACATGCAACAATGAACCTATCCATAGTGCTAGATTTATCAATCCTTGACACACATAGGGAAAAAATGAATGCCATATTTATGTAGATCTAGGGCTTTGCGACCTACCAAGAAACTCGACATCCAAAACAACACCACTATGTTCCCCACTACATCTCTAATTTTCTCATCCAACATCACCATATCTTCTATAACCATAACCACTGACCTAATCTCTATTCCAATACACGAATCTTCTAACACATGGGAAATCTAATCAGCATAGCACCACTCACAACCTCTCTAATCCGCATGTGGCCTTCAATATAATCTTCCACATGGCTTAGCACACCACTACAAGGATCTACAAAAATATACACTTCATCGAACATAAAATCTATAGATCTATAGTCCTCGCAAGAAGAAGCAAAAGAGATTTGATAATACCAGGAAACAACTTTTGTAGCACACACAGAACTTCAATGAGCCGCTTGTATCCATCTCCATAAAGGGAATGAAAGAAATAATTCATCAAATTGGCTAACAAATAATACACATTAGGCGGTCTACACAACTCACAATCAAAATCCTCAACTTCCAATTGTTTGTTGAGCGTAATTCCATTCGCCATATTGGGTCCGGAGGATGGGTTTTTCATAATTTGATTTCTCTGACAAAGCCACCAAAGAAGTAGGCAGTGTAGCTTCCTTGTTCTCGAGATGGAATTGATAATGTTTATCAAAGGAGATTTCCAGTGTCTTCAGTAGGGGTAGGAGGTCATACATCATAGAAAATTCTCCTTCCCTCAACATCCTTAAGTGAAAATTTTTTAGCACAACTAAGTTCATGAAACCCCATTATGGCCTGAAAAATATTTATTTTTACATCTGCAATCCATCTCCAGAGAGCCTTGTCATCGAGGCACTTCTTCAAGGTTCCAAGAAATACTACTCGATACATTTCTAATCTTCAGATATCAAAATTCTCCCCAATCCCCATACCAACAACCTTCCAAGTGTATGACATCAATGAAATCAAATGCATGGGAAAAACGACCCTTGGAAACTTGTTAATCCCTTCTAGCACCATACCAAGCCCATGTCGAAGAAAGTCGAAGAGATAAAAACCCTCATCTTCAATGGCCTAGTTGTGGCTACAAAACTACACATGTGCCCGACTCCCGACTCTATGAGAAACTCAAGAAGTGTTTGGACTTGCAGTCAACTCTCTAGAACCAATCAAAAACAGAAACACTGCATGTCTTTAAAAAATGCTCTCTAGATTCTTAAGAAACTCGATCAATTCAATGGTGAACTCTTATAGATCCCTCACCTACAATGTCATTGAAGAACAATGGATAAACAAATTACCATGGACATACCATAGAAATCACTTGTAGAAACAATCCACTCTCCTATGCTAATCCTAGATCTACATAGGATTAACAATGCAGAAATGTCATCATCATGGACCTTTCTCGTGAGAAATTCAAACTTGTACACATGAGATAGACATGGTTTCTACAAATCATAAAACTGTAGTAAGTGATATATTCAACCAATGTGTAATTATTTTCTTAACATAAACATATTATATTAGTGTACTGACAAATTGTTGAGAGAATATCTCAACCACACACCCAAATAAAAGCAAACTAGTTAGAAGTAATCTCTCATATCCAGCTAGATTTAACAACCTCTTAAAAATTAAAATAAAACAACTCATATAGAAATATCAATTTCTTAGCTATCAATTTTTCTCATGTAGAGATATCAATTCTTCTCATATCTAAGTCCATAGAAAAGGAGTGAAGAATACATAATTGAAACTTGAGGTTTTGTACATGAAATATCAATGGTTTATCTCTTATTTTGAATAATCTATATGTATTTATTGTTTTAGAAACTTTGAAGTGTGAAGGTATTTCCCTACCTTCACACCACAAGTCTTTAAAAATAGAAATACATATAGATTATTCAAAATATAGCATGTTTGTCAGAAAAGTAATTTTCTATGATTTGAATTGAATTAAAAAAAAATCATTATACTTGTTCCTTTTCTCCACTTTAGTGTCCAATATATAAAGTGTTAAATCCATGAATACTCTTATATGTATGTAGAAAATTATATTTCAATTTTTTTTACAAGTGGGATCTTAGAAATTTTAGTTAGAGATACTTCACATTTTATTGGGGTAGGAAGATACACTTGCTAAATCAAACAAAGAATGAGTGTAATGGATTATTTGATATTACAAGAGAGAATAATTTATCAAATGGAGAATTTGAGGATTGAAATTAAAAATATAGCTAGAGAATGAAAATCCTATTGAGAGATAAACTACCAAAACATAGATGTATTTTACAAACAAGGTAGAATTGGAAATCAGAATGTCTAGTGGCTTGTCTATTTCAAAGAAAAAATGGGGGGTATGGGTGCAAGAGGAATGATTTCAAGATCACAAGAGAAGAGAAAACGCAGAGACATTGTAATAGTTGGTATGATAAATAATAAAAATTCCAAAATACCCTCATATGCCCTAATTTTTCATTTAGCATAGTAGATAGAGTTGAAACATGAAAGATAGAAAATAAAAATCACATTCAATGGCTAAATTTCCGAAACATGGATGACTTTTCCCAACTAGTAGAATTGGAAATCAAAATGGAAAACGACTTGTCCATTTGGAAGAAAAAATTGGTACTAACAAAACTTTTGGTGTATGTGCAAGAGGAATGTTTTCAAGATCACTTGATAAAACACAGATACCTTGTAATGGTTGGTATGATAAATAATGCAAATTAGTGTGAAAAAGGATAGTAAGGGTTTGTCTAGATGGGGAGACACTTTAAATGAATGGATACAAACACTTCTAATTTCCCCCACCCAAGCCCCCAACAAAAAGAAAAAGAAAAAAATGTTTTTTTCTTTAAAAAAAAGAACAATGAGGTAATTTAAATCTTCACACACAATTCATTTTTTTTTGGAAAACAACTACATTCATGAACCTCTTAACTAGGTTAGATAAACGAGGAAGAAATTATTGCATATGTACGTGAACTTTATATAAAAAAAAATTAAGGAAAATTATTCGAGCATGCATTTCTTAATAAAACAAGAAAAGTTTATTTCAAAAAAAAATAAAGGTAGGAATTAAACATCTTGTCAATGAAAAGGCACATATTCCTTGTGCTTTACTCATTGAAATGGTCAAATGAGGAGGTACATCTTTTCATGCACTTCTCGAGGATATATTCAATCAAGCCATATGGAATGAATTTTGTTCTTACAAAATAAAAAAGTGATACCAATTCGCAAAGGTGGTGATATAATTAATGTGAGAAATTACAAAACCATCATGGTTAAGAGTCTATTTTCCAAGCTATTTGGCACCATTCTAAAGAGGAAAATAATTAAATAGGCATACGAAAATAATGTCGGGGGTCCTTGACCTGAGCATTTTACCATTAACGACGTAGTAACTCTTAAATTTGTTGTTGAGAAAGTGAGAGGGAAAGGGAATAGTATTCTTATTTTCTCTCTCAGTTTTGCCAAGGATTTTGATACATCGCCTTGATTAAAACTTCGGGAAAGAATGGAAAAGTAAGAATTTATGTTTGGTGGAGAGAAACTATTTTTCATTTATATGACTAGGTTATTGTAGAATTTTAGGTATTGATAAATGATTAAACTATAAGAAGGAAAATCAAATTCAATAGTGTCTCGTACCCATAGTGTGCCTAGTCAATTATTGCATTCGTGCACCTTTCAGGGTGTGCGACACTGTGAAGTTTCTCGCTTGGTTGCTTGGTAACACCAAGGATACTTCATTTCGACTATTCCTCTTAACCTAAAGCATACCCATACTCCGTTCTAGGCTACCGACAACTCACATTCCTTCTTTATTGCAATTCCTGTATACTTAGACAATTGTAAACATATTAACACTTAGTCATATGTAAACATACATCCATGAACATGAGAAGCCAAGAGAAAAATGGAACAGATGAAATACATACACATAAATAGTGCAAGTGGCATGAATTGTTCCTAACTTCGCAGAGTGACACGACTTGCCCCACCTTACCAAGACACTCATACACAAATTCATCACACCAAGACTCACTGCCTCAATTGTAAACATAATTTGTTGGAACATGTCGTTCCATCATAAACACCTTGTTGGTTGAGTGGATCAACCAAGTCTTTGGGTTGTTGGTTGACTAAATTAGTCGTTGACCATATCCACTTAACAGATCCCAAATCCACATTTTATGGAAAGGTGCAACCAACTACACTCGAGCTTGTTGGTTTGGTCCATGACCAAACCTATTTATAGACTATCCTTTTATAGACTATCCTTTTGATCTATCTATCATCACAATCAGATCATTATCATCACAATCAGATCATCATCGAGAATCTGCTCTCACTCTCATTGAGCAACTTATGCTTCAGTGCTACTATGTATTTAAACACCATTGTTGCCTTTGAGATCCATTCTCCTCTACGTTTAATCCTTGTTCCAACATAGTATTAGAGAGAGGTTCCTTGATCTAGGGTCCGAAGAGAAAGACTCGGAAAAGAATTAGATAACACTGAGCATTCATGGTTATTTCGAGCATAAATATCTTTGTCGTGTATTGAAACAGATCGACTAGGGTTTATGCTCGATTGAAGTTTTTCGAAGAGATTCCTTGTTTGCTAGCTGGGTGAGTCAATTTTAATTATAGGATGGATACTTTAGAAGAAGGAGCATAAGCCTACTGAAGTTTACTGTCGCAATCTACAAATCCGTCGACTTGGCATTATAGCCGACTAAAAAATTGTTTGGACTCGAGTCGCTTGGTGGCTTCAACGCGACTCGACCCAACTTGGATTTCGCATGGTCAAAACCCTCAACTCATGTCCGCCTGACCTCCTATCATCAGTCGAATCGAATTGCAAATTGTAAATTCAACCTCCCTAGACTTGACTTATGATGATGAAGTCGCTCTAAAAACCTTCGATTTAGAGCTAGCCGATGGCTCAAAAATTGCTTGGCTCAGTCTAAGTGGAAGACTTATGGGTATCTCGTCAATTGAACAATAGGATGTTGAGCAATGATAAATAATCTCAACTAGACGAAAGATTGTTGTCTTCCTTCCCCGACTACAATCTATCTGTTCGACCAATCCATTAGGAAACACAGAGAGGATTGACTCTCATCCGCTCAAGCCCATGGGGAC
>CBVK0102174971.1:0-11593 GCA_900067695.1 Picea abies | reverse complement strand
ATGTCATTGAAGACGACCTTAGGCCACCGATTGTCTTCCATTTGCTCAATTTTTTATAGATATCTTATGAGACACACCATAGCAATTGCTTCAATAGAAGCAGCCCCATTTCACTTAGCATGATATCACAAGGGACTGAACTTTTAATTTTAAACTTATTTGTGATCAAAAGTTTTTAAATACATATAAGTTTATGAGTTTTCATAAATAACTTCATCAATTTCAAGAAGGCCATCACCACAGCAATAAGACCCAATTTGAATGACTAATCCAATTTATTTTGAATGAAGAATCAAATTTAAGATAAATAATTTTAAATATTTAAAAAAAAAAAATTATAATGTATTACTTTAAAAAACTTCCCAATTTTTTTTGGTTAACTAAGAAGTAATACTCAGTCCACCCGATAAATAAAAAACTATATACCATGTCTAACAATAGGTATAATAAACATATGTTTTAAGTTAGCTTACAACATTTGACCATGCCTCTCTCTTCCACCGAGATGATCGAGTAACTGGTCAATTAAAATAAAAATAATAATTTACATTCATATATTAATTAATTAATTAATTGTTTTTCAAATAGAGTAAAATTTGTTATATATATAATATTTAATATATTTGTATTTGTTGTTGAGTATGATTTTTTTTAATATTTAAAAAACATTTTTTATTTATCATTATTACACATTGTAATCATCAATTTAGGAAATAATATACGTATTTCTATTTTTCATTCTACTTTAATTTTGCATTAGCACTACTTTCATATAATAATAAACAATGATTTATTAAATCCAATCAATAATTTTTCAATAAATATAATTGAAAAAATAAAACATATTTTATTATTAATTATATTTATTGTATTTTTTAAATTACTCATTATACTTATTATTGTGTTTTTTAATAGTTAATATGTGTTAGTGGGTTTAATGGTTAAAAACATGTGTTTCCTCCTAAGAGATTACAAGTTCAAATCAAGAGATGTAGTGGGTATGTATACCTTCGTAGACAATAGAGTAAAGGGTCCATGTTGAGATGGATCCCTAGTGAAATTGATATTATATTGCTAGAGTTTTTTCTCATCTCTCACATACCTCTTACTTGGATGATGGTCATACTATTTTGAATGATTTTGTGGAGTGCCTTAAGCCTTTGTTGCTTGAGGGAGGTAATGATAATGTTGTAGAAGATAATGTGGAATGGTGTCATGAAGATTATCATAGAAATAATGTGTATACAAGTGCTATCCAAGCTTGGATAGAGGAGGCTTGTTGTGGTGCATGTCATCTTTGGCATGAGTTTGATCATGCACATAGTTTCATAGTTTCCAACATGTATGTACTCCACTTTTTATGTATCCTTATTTTGGATGATAGCCAAATACACGGGAACAAGTCATCGTATTGATGAGATGCTAAGTTGGTTGCATTGGATTTATGATTTCATCTAACATGCTCATTCCCTAATGTTAGATTATGGTAGGAGAATGAATAAGCTCGCTTGAGCATTAGAGTAGCATGAATAAGTTCAACATGTAAGAATTAGATTTCATTTTATGTTAACATTGGCATTAATGACTTGTTCCTTGTTTTGTAAAATCCAATTTTGAACTATTGATGTAATGGACTATGTAAATATGGTGTTTGGGGATGTTGATGTGGATCCATCCTACCACATATTTTTGCTTGATGAAGAGGTCATTGCTAATAGGTACATGCTGATATTCTAAGGTTCCCATGCACTACCAAGAAGGGCACATCTTCCCGAGTTGGAGCCATATGTTACCCCTCATTTTGCATGAGGCTTACACTAATCATTTTGTTCACTATCCTTGTGATTTTCATCACAAAGAGCTTTATATGTTTGGGATATTTACTTAGTTCCATGGATTGTTGATGACATAGATGATGATGTGCTAGAGATTTTGATGATGTATTAGTTTCTTATCATAGCATAACACTTGGTGATGTGATGTTCTAGTCTCCACTCCTTGGTATATGATTTTACATGAGGATGTATAGATTCCTTTGTGGAGCACCATAGAATTTTTGGGGCTAAGTCAACCTTGCATGGGCTTCATCATTGCATAGATCACTTGGAATAAACTCACTTACTTACACATGGTTTGTTACTTGGATAACATAAAGCATGATATTACCTTGAGCACAACTCTCGAGGCATATTCACATCTCTAGAGGCATTTACATAGTTCCATACACACTTGAGGGATATTCTTCATGCACTTGACCCATTCATGTCATAATGCATGGAACATTCAACCGCATCAACATATTGAGGCATGTACCACCTTTGGAGGAGTCGTCCACCTTGGAGGTTGATATACTTGGAATGGGTGGACCTTGTTGTCTCTCATAAGCTTGTGGGAGATGGTTAACATGATTTAAGGAGGGGTTTACACATTGGAGACCTCACATATGACCATTGGAGCTAATTTAGGCGAGACATCCACTCTTGGGAGCTTCTATTCATTGTTTGTTGGAATGTTCCACCTTTGAGAGCTACACATCCACCTTGAAGGAGATTTAGGGGGTTATCATTACCTACGTTGAGGAGTTGGATGTGGATCTATCCACTCCGAAGCCTTTGGAGGCTAGAAGTTGCACCTTTGACTCATTTTCTTCCTTCTTTGATGTGGACATCCCACTCTCTTGGGCATATGTTTGTTGGAGACTTGTACATGTGGCTTGACCACTTCATTACTTTATGTATTTTTTAATAATTAGTTGGAGGAAATAAGTCTTTACTGCTCCCTAAGCTAGATCTAAGGCTTTTACACGAGATATTATTATGTTATTGTAAAATAAATTGAGATGGACTTTATAAAAGAGTGCCCCTTCCTCATTTGTACTCGTGGTCAAATTTTTGGAACTTCCACTCCTTGGAGTTTAATTGACATATCTTTCTTGGATGATATGGTTGTATAAGGATTCTTTCTTTGTGACGTTGGTGTCAAATCTTGAATCTCTTCTATCTTGGTTTCTATTTGGTGCATAAATATTGATTGCGAATGCTCATGTCTTCTACATGATAACTAGATCGATCCATTTAATGGAAACTCTACCATAATTGGAGGAAATATGTTTTGGGGTAACTCCTCTCCTTATTCCTTTGCTAGTTTGATAATTATTTGATGCCTTGTTTTGTCTATCCATGTTAGGAACCCTATTAAGGGTGTTGAGTATGTTTATCAAGCTATAGTTGATCTTATTGGTGAAGGGTTCTCCCTTCAAGGCCCCTTCTTGTAAGGCCTTGGTATTCATTGTTAATCTTGATTAGATAATATATTATTCTCCCCCCCCGGGTTCTAATCTCTTATTCCTAATCCTTAGATGAAATAGACAAATTCTTAAGAGAGGTTTTCTTTTTGACCCCATAGACCCTTTTGATTTACCTTGACTCCATTTCCCTTGTTGGATTTCACGTTGATCTCTACTTCCTTCCATCACCTCTTTTATATCGTAAAAAAAATAAAAATAAATTATTTTACTAAAGCTACTCTTGCTTCACCTTGTGCCTCATTGCTTTTCTTTAGTAATTCTATTAGAGATACTCCCTTGAGTTGTCCTAAAGTGAAGAGGATAGATTGCTTAGATAAGAGTGGTGATAGTCCTAGTAATTCCCTCTTGAATTGTGCCTTGTAGATTAGGGATTTTATCATTTTTACAATTTGAGAGGTAATAAGAACTAAGAACAATGTGAACTAGGAAAAAGGTTTTTTCCAACAATGGCTTTTACAAAGGATTACCAACAATAATGAAGAAAGAGGTCGAGGCTTAATGTGTCACTATTTTTTATTATTTGAAATAATGTTAGAGATGAAATTATTTCAAGTGCACCACCTTTATAATAAAACACATGTTATCAATATAAATTTAAACTCAAGTGAACCACTAAATTACACGTTGCATAAATTTAAACCCAAGTGGATCGCCACATTACAAGGTGCGGGAAAGGCTAGTTTCCATGAAATACTATCCTGTTGGGGTCTAAATTGACTTCGAACTATAGGAAGGCGACTCTCCACTGTCATGCAACTTCATTATGGAAGACACTTATCTTTTTGCATGAGTTCACACATGCTACTATTCATATAGTGGCTTTTAATACTATTTATTTTAAAATTAATATTATTTTAAATTTTAGATTAAAATTTGAAATTGCTTTTGATAAAAATTAATTTAAAAATAAATAAATTATTAATATAAAAAAAATTATTAAAATTTAATTTAAAAATAAATAAATAACTAATATAAAATAATTATTAAATTTAAAATATATAAAAAAAATAGAAAAATTAATTTAAAAATAAAAAAATTATTAATATTAAAAAATTATTAAAATTTAATTTAAAAACAAATAAATAATTAATATAAAATAATTATTAATATCTAAAGTATATGGAAAAAATTAGAGTGACTGTTGTGATGATACTAATCTTAACCATTATTATTTTTACTTTTATTGGCAAAACTTTAATTGTGAACAACATTGACATAACAAAAAACATAAACATTGTTCAATGTACCTAACTTTACATGGAGATGGTGATCTTATGGAGTTTTCACACTGGTGTTGTTTAACTGTTCTATAAAACGTTTTTTTTTTTCATTGGAACCCGACGACATAAATCTGCACGAAATCACCATTTTTTGTTATTTAAAATATTTCTGAATACATAAATGGATTCAACAAGCTGAAAAACCACTGGGGCACTCAGATTATACATAAATAATCACTCAAATATGCAGATCTAACAATTTCTTGCCAGATTTCGGGAAAATATCCCGAGAAAAAATCACCAGAAAACATTCATTTTGTAGAACATTTAGACTACGAATTTCACACCTAGTGTTATGATGGAGTTTTGCATGGTCATGTTTAGGATCAATCATTGCTAGGAATATATCTCGTATAAGGGAAAAAGACAACTAAGGCATAATTCCATCCAAAAGTTCTTAAGAACAATGTGATGCTTAGAATAGTATTCCTAAAGATGTGATTAATGGTCAAGTATTTAATTAATAAAAATCATTTTAATGTCCTCGGATGGGGTGACTATAGAATGTAGTGAATACTTGCACAAGATATTTAGCTAGCAGAAGAACGAACACAACTTGCAAAATAGAGAAGACGATAGAAAAATTGGAGAGAAGAGAATAAAATTGTATTAACCAAATGAATGAATAATAATTTACACATGATATACTCTGTATATTAACTCAACTAATGTACACTGGAAGAGAATCCAATGCACCATAGTGGTGGTCTAGAAATATCTTGAAACACACAGACAATTATCGGAGTTAACTTCCACCTAGTCCTAGTTAACTAGTCATGTATTCTTTAGTTAACTGAGTCATACATGTGGAAGTGAGAGAAACACATGCAACTACTAGTGATAAAACCGAGGTTTCCATGCATGAGTGACTTCCACTAGTCTAATTAAGAGTAGCTAAGTGTAACTGACTCTAAAATGAAGAGAATATTCTCCTAGACTATAGGAGAGGTTCCTAAAAAATAGGAGACCCTCAATAATGATTAATACAAATAGGAAAATAAGGAAAAATATCCTAGGTGTGTGTAATATCTCCAACACACCCCCTGAACACTACTATGGGGTAATGAAGAATGGGTCCCGGTACCCATGAACAATGTAGCTAATTGACACTGAAAATAAAGTGAGGAAAGAGGGAAAACCCCCCTCAAAGTACAATGCATCAAAAGAAGAAAAGATAGTTGCTAAGCAACTGTGTCCTTCACTCCAAGATAATCGCATAGAGAGTGAAACTTATACTTAGTGAAATTCTTGGCGAAGTTATCAACAATCTATTCAGAGGAATGAAAAAATTGTAGGCCGATGATCCTCTTGTGGACTAGATATTTGATGTAGTGCATATGGATCTCGATATTCTTTGTCTGTTGCCGCTGCACTGGGTCTCTGCAAAACTTGAGAGTAATTTGGTTGTCACACCAAATGAAATTCATTATGTGGAACTGGATGCCCAATTTGGTAAGGAAGTTATGTAGCCACAATGCTTGAATGGTAGTGCTAACTACTCCTTTGTACTCAACCTCGACTGAAGATAGAGCAATAGCAGATTGCTTCTTTCTCAACCAACATATGGGCCCTGAACCCAAACTAAGAGTGTATCTAGATGTGGAGTTGCAATCAGTGTTGTCCCCTGGCTAGTCAGAATTTATGAAGCCTACGAGATCCAACTTGCAACCTGTTGCATATTGGATCCCATAACCGATGTTCCCTGAACGTACCAAAGGATACATTTTGAAACCTTTTAGTGTAACTCATGCGGCTCCTGCATGTACCTGGAGACGATTCCATTGCATATGATAGGTCTGGTCAAGAATGGGAGAGATACAACAAAATCCCCACAATTTTTCTTTACAGAGTGCTATCAACTAGTGGAGTGTCCCCGCCATCCTCAAGTCTCACCCCAGATAGGAAGGAAGTAGGGGCATAATTACAATTTTTCATGTGGAATATCTCCATGAGATCTCAAGCATACTTGGATTGAGATATATTTATGCCTGAAGCATCCTGACTAATCTCAAGGCTAAGGAAGTAATGGAGTGGACCCATGTCCGCCATCAAGAACCTGTCATGTAGAATCCGCTTCACCGCAATAATCTATGAAGTCGAGGAGCTAGCGATCAAAAGATCATACACATAAAGAAATAGAATCAAAAGTGAATCAATAGTCCTAAGCATGTAGACATTTGGATCACATTTTCATCTCACAAATTTTTGGGACAACAGGTAGGAGTCCATCTTGTCATAACATGCTCTCGACGCCTTCTTGAGGCCATAGAGAGACTTCTTGAGCTTGCAAACTAAAGATGAATCCTGTATGAAGCCAGGGGGTTGCTCCATGTAAATCTTCTCTAAGAGATCTCCATGAAGAAATGTATTCTTCACATCCATCTAATGGAATTCTCATCCTCTGGCTACCACAATAGCAAGGGCTAAATGCATGGAATCCATCTTCGCCACTGGAGTGAATGTCTCATCATAGTCTATGCCATGAACCTGCTGATAAACTTTGGCAACTAGTCTTGCCTTGTATTTGATAACTTGTCCATTTTTTGCACTCTTGGTCCTCTAGACCCATCTGCATCTCACAAGATTCCTTCCTGAAGGAAGCGGAACCAAATCCCAAGTCTGGTTCTCAAGGAGGGAGTTATACTCCTCCTGTATGGTTGTTTCCCAAAAGGGATTCCTTTCATCCTTGCCATAGGTTTATGGGTTTGAATACTGAGCCACATAAAAATGCATAAGAAACATGGGCTCAATGGTCGTGAGTACATGAGGAGGCTCTTTGAACTGAGATCGAGTCCTCTTGAGATTGGCTGGATCCCCAACAAGATCTCATGCATCCTGAAGAGTGGTCTGTGCCTACTTGGGACTCTGCACTGTCTCATCATTTGCCTGTACTGATTTTACATCTGCATGTTCATAATCCTCTAACTTTGTATCAAAACTTAGATATGAAGTAGATTCTGAATGTGTAGACTCATCATCTAGAACTGGTGGAAGGACAAAAACATTTGCATGCGGCTCCTCTGGAGCATGTGAGATTATTTCCTTGAATTGAACATTGTGCTCAATGATAAGCTAGTATGTAGAGGGATCAATAAGTCTATATCCCTTCACACCATCTGGGTATCCAACAAATATACATGCAATACTCTATGGATCTAGTGCTTTCCTCTTTTTAGAGGGAATTTGGGCCCATGCACATGAGCCAAAGACACAGAGGTGGGTGACTTCCGGTTTGTTGCCGGTCCAAGCCTCAAAAGGAGTCTGAGCCTTGACAAATATTTGGGGGGATCTATTCTAGATGTAGTTAGAACAGTTAAGTGCCTCGACCCAAATATTTTGAGGAAGTGATCTTGCATGCAACATGCAAGAGGCCATCTCCTTGAGAGATATGTTTTCCCTTTCAACAACCCCATTCTGCTGTGTAGTATATGGTATTGTGTGCTGCAACTGTATCCCAGACTCAAGACAAAGGTTCTGAACATCTCCATTGACATACTCCCCCCCATTATCTGTATGGAGGGATTTGATATTTCTCCTTGACAGAGTCTCAACAAGTACCTTGAACTCTTTTAGGTTCTCAAATACCTCTGACTTTTGTCTGAGAAAAAATACCCAAGTATAATGTGAGTAATCATCCAAAAATGTAAGCAAGAAAAAATACCCAAGTATAATGTGAGTAATCATCCAAAAATGTAAGCATACACCTTACCTTACTGATGGATAGATGTGGGAATGGACCCATGAGATCACTGTGAATCAGATCCAATGGAGAGGAGGCCTTGTGAACCTTCCCCTTCTCAAACTTCTCTTGTGGGTGCTTGCCAAAGATGCATCCTTCACAAACCCCTTTGGAAAAATGGATATCAAGTAATCTAGTGACCATCCCTTTCTTTCCAAGTTGTTGCATGTACCTGAAGTTTAGGTGACCAAACCTCTCACGCCATAATCTACTACTATCATCAACATGCATAAGTGGTACAAAGGAATCATGTTCAATAAACTTAGAAAAAGTGTATAACCGTGATTGATGATTTACCTCCTCGACAACAACCTTAGAGTTTGATTGCATTTCGAATATGGACACAAAGTCTGGTGTAAAATCCACCTTTTTTCCTGATCCTGAGTGTGTAATATGATGCACTAAGAGCAGATCCACAGAAAGTTTTGGAACATGTAGAACGTTCTCAAAACTTCCATGATCTAGGTCCACTCTCCCTTTTTCGACAACCTCGATTGGAGAGTCATCCCACATGAGGATAAGAGGACCATTGCATGCAGTCAAAGAAGATAAGATATCCTATGTGGCGGTCACATGGTGGGATGCGCCTGAATCCATGATCTAGGAATCAGGTGAAGAGTGAACAACAACTAATGCATGATGATTACCTTTGGGAGCATGATCTTCTGGATTCTTCTTGGCACCCTCAGGAATTTTATCCCCAAGGTTGTTCTTTTGAAGAATCTAAGTCATAAGGTCTATTTGCTTCTACATGAATGCATATTATGGATGGAATCCTCAATTGCAGTAGGTGCACTTCTGTCTTTTCTTCCATTTTCCACTTTTGGATCCTGAGGAGTCATTGAAGGGTTTGGAGTACTATTCATTCTTTTGTTTTGCACTGCCTTGTCTCTTCCTTTATTTTCAGATTTATGATGTTGAGAATTGCTGCCACCATGTGCAACAAGTGCATGAGCTTTGGATTTTTTTATCACACCCATCTTGATGAGTTTATCCTGCTCCTGAATTAGGGCCTAAATGAAGGTATCCAAAGAGGACATAGTCCATGATGATCATGCAGTCAACCTATGAGCATGGAAAGTAGAAAAAAATTTAATAATCTAGACCAAGTTTTGACAAAATGGTGAGAACCATTCACTTTTCCTCCTTTGATTTATCAACCCCATAAGCTTTAGTTACAAAAAATAATCCTTGTACCTTGTGAAGAAATCCTGGATGTTTTCAAAGCTTTTCAGATACAATTCAAGTAATTCCACCTTGAGCATGTGGCCTCTCATTTCATCTTGTTTGACAAAGAGTCCTTCCATGGTGTTCCATATCTCGTTTGGATTTTTGCAAGAAGATACATGAAACAACAACTCAGGGGATATGTGCATGCATAGAGATCCATAAGCCTCATCCATTCTATTGAGGTATTTGGATTTTTCAATGGCTGATGTGGGTTATGTTTTCATAGCCATGGTCAACTTGTAAAATCCTCTACCTCTGAGAAAAATTTCCATTATTTGCTTCTATTCAAAGTAGTTGTATGGGGTGAGAATCATAGATGGTGGAGATTCCATTCTTACTATGTTATTCAATCTTTAGTACCTACAAATAAAAACGATGGTGCACCTTTTTCTTAGCATCTTGTGGGATATGATACCATCTAGAATGTGGTGAATACCTATACAAGATATCTATCTAGTAAAAGAATGAAGACAACTTGCAAAATAGAGAAGACGAGAGAAAAATTGGAGAAAAGAGAATAGAATTGTATTAACCAAATAAATGAATAATAATTTACACATGATATACTATGTATAACTCAACTAATGTGCACTGGAAGAGAATCCAATGCACCATAGTGGTGGTGTAGAGAGATATGGACACACACATGAAGTTACCAGAGTTAACTGCCACCTAGTCTTAGTTAACTAGTCATGTATTCTTCAGTTAACCAAGTCATACATGTGGAAGTGAGAGAAACACATGCAACTGCTAGTGATAAAACTGAGGTTGCAATGCATGAGTGACTTCCACTAGTGTAACTAAAACTAAACTGAATAAAAATTAGAATATTCTCCTATAATGTAGGAGAGGTTCCTAAAAAATAGGAGACCCTCAATAATGACTAATAAACATAGGGACACATGGCAGGTATGTGATGTCTAGTTATCACGATGAGAAAGGAGCTGAGGATATGGTTGTGTGAAGGGATGGGGATTAATGAAATCAGTTGTAAGGAGTTAAGGCTAATCACTTTAAGTGCTATTCCCAATATGATTGAAAAGAGAGGAGACATCATGACTAGCATTGGAACTTTGAAGGAACTACCCCAGTAACTCATGAAGATGAGTGGGATCACGAGCTGCAATAGCCTCGATCTTACAATGACAAGATTTATAGGTATGCTTGTGTTGTCCTTACTCTACTATCATTCAATGTTATTAAACTTTTAGGGTCCTTTTGGGTGGCAGTATGACCCTCTTGGCTTCTAGAACTAGGTTTTACCTGTATCTTCCCTAGGGTTTATTCTTAGATAGTTTCAGAGTCATCCCTAAAGAGAATTCACTTGCAGCTATTAAATATAAGCTAAAATAATATCTAGAATAATGATGCCCTTTCCCATGTCTCAGTAAGCATCAAGTGGGTAGTCTCGCAACTATCGTCCACCATGTCTAACAAGTGTTTCAAAGGGAAGGCTCTTATGATTGATAGCTGCTCTAGAAAACCTACTCGAAGGAGTTAGCCCAGATAATGCAAGATAGCTCCCAACAAATTCACCGAAGCAGAGAGAGAAGGGTGTGTGCACAAATTTGGTGGATGAAAAAGTGGCAAGAGGGTTAGCAGGAACATGCACTCGCAGGAATGCGTGCACATTCTCAGGAAGGTGAATGTGTTCCTAATTCTATAGGTTTGGCAAAGCCCAAACCTCCACTCAACTTGCCACACATGCTTGTTGGCAGGAACACGCGCACATTCGTCTATCATACCATTTTTAATGGGCTGTGGGCACGATTTGTGCCCATTTTCACACATCACACTCACATTTTTACTTTCATTGAGAAAACAGATAGGAGCAATGATGCAGGAGCATCGACAACTCATCAAGTGAGCCAGCACGGAGAGAAGAAACAACTGGACAACGCCAGCACATATATTTTTGAATTGTTTGGAAAGTTGTTGCGCCGCCCTTTAAATAAAGGCATTCATAAAGAAGCGCACTTGTAATGTAAATGGACCTTGAGCAGATAAGCTCACGTCCTTAGGTAGCTGAGGCATTTA
>CBVK0102174966.1:0-26575 GCA_900067695.1 Picea abies | reverse complement strand
GCAAGTGTCCTCAAATAATAAGTTTTCTCAGTGCACCAGAGTGGGATGTTACAATCGTGACCCACCATTGTCTTGTGGATTGCCACTCTGGAACCTACATCGCACCTCCATGCCAACAAAGGTTTGTCTCATGGGACCTGTGTTTGGCACTTAATTGGGCCTTAATTATGTCAGCTAGGGAGCTAAAAAAAAAATCATGAACTTATTATTCCTGCATTGTCTCGATCGAGATGTCAATTATGCCTCTTATGGGGGATAAAAATGTCAGGTGCATGCCTATTATACCCCCTCTATATCGAGACACCAATTAAATGTGAATGGAAAAGATATATGATTGGAAAGTACAAGGACTAATGGATGAGCATAGTACATATTAGAAGTTTTCATGATGTGGGTAGGCTAGATAGTACGCGACCCAAATAGTTTTTGTTGCGAGATAAGTTATGAACGAATTTCAAGTAAGATGGTATTTAATTTCCCTAGTCCAAGAGGCCCCAAGATAAATAAAGGGGCAGTCTCCAACAGGAGTGGGAGGACCAAAGGAAATGGAGCACAATTTGAGGGGAGGAATTGATGATGCCAACAATTTTAAGGGAATGTTAAAGTACAAGGAGATGAGAAACAAAGTAGTTCGCTGGAAGGAATATGTCTGGGTTGGTCCAACCAAATGGGTGTTGAAGGTGTTTGACCTAGGTATAGGATGCCATGATAGTTTCTTAGCAACTAGACCATAACAATTCGTAAACATATACCTTGTTTTTATCAATTTTGTCCATCCCCACCATAATATTTTTCCTCAATCTCATCCATAATACTTCCCTTGCTCTCTTTCTTCCTAGTGATGCACCCTCCATATCCATAACGCATTGCATAACTTATATTAGACCTTTTGGTGCACTATTAATTTTGGAACCCATTCACATTGTAAGTTGCTTCAGTACCACCCCACAGTGTGAAGCTAGTGACAAGATGAAACACACTTCTGAGTATCGATTATAGATGAATAGCTACAACAAGGAGAAGTGTGCCTCAAGTTTTAAGCATCACCTCAAAGTTGTAACAACTAGATCGAGGACCTATCAATTAATGTAAAGTTAGTTATGGCCCACTTATGTAAGAAACCTATGGGTCATGGTGGTCCCCATGGGGAACATAATATATAAGGTTTTAAGTAGAGAGATCGCAAAGGAGAGGCTTGTTAGAGATTCCTCAAGAGGAATATTCAGAGAGGAGAAGGTTATGGAAACTATATTGAAGTTTTCCCAATTTTGTAATGGAGACTATATCTGTGATGTATATCATGTAAAGATCCTTCTATATCTATGAGGAATTAATGGAAGATAAATAACGTTTTTAACACATACTTGTCTTATATGTGATGGTTTTTTTTTTTTTTTTTTTTTTTTTTTTTTNNTTTTTTTTTTTTTGTTTTTTTTTTTTTTTTAATATTTAGTGATTATATTTAATATTTAAGTGATATTTAATTCATATTTTTAATAATGTGTGAGTCTACCTACAATAAATTGTATTTCAAGTTTTATTTTTATGAGAAAAAAATCAATGTATTGATATTTCTAGTGGAAATGAAATACGCATTAATAAGATCTCTTCTAATTTTAACATTAGCATCCATTACCTTAGAATTCCTCTATAAGATAAGAATATATCCTATCCTTATGAATTTCACTCTTACAATCATATTTATACAGGTCACTCTTTAAACAAATAGTTCCACAACTTGGTATTGATTCCAATAAAAAACCATCAGACAAACTCTCTCTAAATTTACATAAACAAAAATTAAAACAAGACCAAAAATCCATTCATCAAAAAAGATATAAGACTATAATCTCTATAAGTGTATGGTGCTTAATATCATGAAAAAGAAAAGAAACTTCCTCCAAAATGAGTGTTTCATTTGATAAATAATAATCTTTGTGGTTGAGTTATCAGTAGACATGAGCAAAGGAAACCTCTTCAAAAACTATTTTATTTTCAATAATCCTATTGAAAATAGGCCCTAGATCCAAGTTGGAAATGTTTCTTTTACCATTAACCTAGTCCATAATAATTTTGGAGTCACTAAAGAGATATAGCCTCTTAGTCTGAATAGCCACTACAACCTTAATTAGGATCTAGAGAGCACAAATTTTTTCTCTATGTTTTGTGCCAAAACCTATCGAATGTTGCATTATACCTTAAATTTGAGTTGTACAAGTTTTTGGGGATGTGGTTTATCATAGTAAACCTGTTCATGTTGTTTATTTTTCAATTTCAAGTTTAAAAAGGGTGTCTATGCAAAAGAGGAGAAGTTTTTCTTTTAATTTGCAAGGTCTAAATTGTACTCAGTGACAAATGAAAATGCATGCCCAAGCTTCCATGTAGCTCCAAAATTTGTTTTATAAGTTTTAATATGGATTTACATAAATGGTGAATTTACCTATGCATCTAAAGTTTCTTTCATGCACCTAGAATTGGGATTTCATGTAAATTTGAATGCAAAATTGCTTTAACCTTAAATGCATGCCCTAGTCTCAATTTTGACCCAAATTTAGTGGTACAAATTAAATACGTTGTAATTTGTGATTTTACATCTTTATAAATTTTTATTGGAAATTTCAAAAATAAACCTACCTAATGTGCATAAAGGCTAAAAATTGCCTTCTAAAACCAAAGTGCCAAATTCTTAATGTTTGTTATATGAAACTACAAGGTCTAAACTATACACTCCAAAAGGGATTATTTATGTGCACAAAGATTGAAGAAAATATGATGAATCAGATGGTGGTGGGTTATGAGCGAAGACAAGGTCAGTTTTACATTAAGAGTCACAAAATATTATTCTATGGAAAAATAGGCAAGAGATGCCTAGTAGAAACCTCATAATGCACAACCTGTTTGTAAAAAGTAACCCAAGGTTCTATTATACCTAATATTTGAGTTGTGAAAGTCATTGGGGGTATTTCTTATCATAGTAGACATGTTCATGTTGTTATTTTTTTACTTTCAAATTTAAAGAGGGTGGTTGTGCAAAAGAGACAACTTTTTCCTTGTAATTTGCAAGGTATAAATTGTACTAAGTTACTAAATGAAAATGCATGCCCAAGCTTCCCTATAGCTCAAAAAATTGTTTTATAAGTTTGAATATGGAGTTACATAAATACTAAATTTATCTATTCATCTAAAGTTCAATTGAATAACATGAGAGGTTGTTTTCATACACCTAAAATTGAGATTTCATGTAAATTTAAATGCAAAAATGCCTCAACCTCAAATGCATGCCCCACCCTCAATTTTGAGCCAAATTTAGTGGTTCATCTTCCATAAGTTGTAGTTTGGGATTTTACATTTGTCTATAAGCTTATATTGGAATTTTCATACATAAACCTACCTAGTGTGCATAAAGGCTAAGAATTGCATTGTAAAACCAAAGGGCCAAATTGCTAAAGTTGGTTATATTAAACTGCATGCCCAAAGTTGGATATGGCTCCATAATTTAGTATTTAAGTTGTAAATTGATGATTACAATGTGTGTAACTTGTTTGTGCAATTAATAGTGCATTTACACTCCAAAAAGAATGTTTTTTATGCACAGATATTTATGGAATTTTGATGAATCAAAGGATGGTGGGTTAGGAGAGAAACCAAGGACAATTTTTCATTAAGAGTCACAAAAGATTCTTTGTGGAAAAATAGGGAAGATATGCCTAGTAAAACCATCGAAATACACAATTTTTTTGTAAAATATAACCCAATATTGTATTGTACCTTAGATTTTAGTTGTGCAATTTCTTAGGATGTGGTTTATCATAGTAGACTTATTCATGTTGCTTATTTTGAAATTTCAATTTTAAAAAGGTTGGTTGTGAAAAAGAGGTAAATTTGTCCTGGTGATGTGCAAGGTATAAACTATGCTAAGTGACTAAATGAAAATGCATGCCCAAGCTTCCCTATAGTTCCAAATTATTTTCTATAAGTTTTAATATGGAGTTACATAAATGGTAAATTTAACTATGCATATAAAGTTCAATTCAAGAATGAGATAGGTTGTTTTTGTTGGAATATTGAGAGGGGGGGTGAATCAGTATGAAATATTTTTACCACTTTCAATCATAATATATAAACTTCAACTTTATCAGTAGTATATCATTTATTATTGCATTCAATATATCATGAGCATATAACCATAAGCAGTATCATCACACTAAATAACCACATGCACAGTACACTAGAATTTATGTGGAAACCCAAATGGGAGAAAACCACAAAATGATTTATTATATATATCAAGAATATATCCATAAGGAGCACCAAATTCCAAATTTTCCAACACCAACTGGAAGGAGGAACCAACCCCTGATTTATAGGCACCAACACGAAGGAAGCTACAACTCCCTGAATTCTCTCACACCAACCGGATGGAGGCACTAACTCCTTTATTTACAAAAACCAACTTGGAGTAAGCACCAACTCCCAGAGTTCTCTGACACCAACCAGAAGGAGGCTACAACCCCCTTTCCTTGCCCCATCCTGTAACGACCCTAGTTGGATAAATGTTTAAAGATTATTAAGTAAAACTAATTATGGGATTAATTGTGGTAACAAGTTATTAATTAAACAAAGATGATTTAATGATCTTAATAAAGTGAGTTATTAATTAAAGGATATAATTGTGGTTAACTAAGTAATAATTTAACTACAGATCACATTTAATGACCTGAGAAATAAATCTAAGAGATCAATGATATATGATATAAAATGGTTGCGTATGCAACAAGGGATAGCCTATGAATCCCAAGAAGATAAAACATTAAAGGAAGGATAAGGGACATGCACGGGGGTGGTTGAGGAAGTAACTGCATGAGTGGGTGAAGGGGAATAAGGGAGAAAAGGAGGTGGACGTGAAGGGGATTCGAACGGAGGATGAGGGGGATGGATTCGGAGAACTGTGGGATTTTTTGTGAGCAGAGAGTTTATGGCTGTGGCTTTTGATCAGTTGAGGCACCGAGTTGCTGGAGGTTTTGGGCACAGGGGCCAGGATATCCATAGATATCTTGGAGCTAGGTAGTTTTCCTAGTTGGCAGGGAGGACAGTAGGTTTGGGCAGTTATTCTTTGTTTGTGGATGGGTTGGTTTGTGCATCAGGTAGCAGGAAGGCAATAGCAAGGCAACAAGGTAGCAAAATTTAGCATCAGAACCAGGTAAATTGTTAATTTATGTATTTGTTTCATTCTTCCATGCAATCGTTATTCATTGATAAATCTAAGTTACTGAAGTTGTTGTTATGAAAATCAATATTATGATATGAAGTTATTGTCTCAGTTCATGAAATAAATTGCTTATGAAAGTATGTGATGTTTAGAAATATTTGGTTGTTACATGTCCTGCCACCCTAAAATATAAGTGTAGACTCATTGTCACTACCACTGATCAACTTGTAACTACCACTGTCACTAATACATCAACCAACCTGTCACTGTCATTGTTACATCAACCAAACTGTCATTGATACATCAATGAACTTGTCACTTTCATAGTCACATCAATGAACCCGTCACTGTCACTATCATAGATATACCATCATCAACCAAATATAACGAGATCCACTCACATGGATATCAAATCCATCACCATACTATGTACATCAACCATGTACCATGTATCCAAAGATTTGTCAATGTCTCAACAATATGCCTCAAGCATGTGATAACATCACCATGACATATACCAAACCAAATACCAATATAACCAAGATATACTTCTAACAATGTATCATATCATCACAAAATTGTACCATATCATGTACCATCATCATCAAGAGATGCCTCAATCATGTACCATAAACATAACTCTCAATAAAACATGTAAAGAATACCTATTATCATGTATAAGACTTGATATATAAAGTTATAGACATGTATTTCTTCCTCAACTTCAACAACAATAGAATAACATCTTCATCAAACTTTACCTGAGGCTCATGGGACTAGTTTTGAATTAGTCACAAACCCTAACATTCAATAAACATAAATCCATGCATGTAATGAACAAATGTCTAAAATTTTAACCATGTATAGTCTAGGATATTTGTTCCATCTCCTCAAAAATTTAGGGTCTGAAACTTCTCAGAACAGAAGTTATAGCGAAAATGGAAAACCTTCTTGAATAAAGCCTATTCTAGAGAGAGGAATTGTATAGTATTCCATGTGCTCAATATTTTATATCTGATTTTGAAAATCACACACAAGATACTAAATAATTTTATCATTCCATTGAAATTGGTCTCACCAAATTTGGATCCTCTATGAATAAGTTATGATTTTTTTACCCGGAACACTTGTTTAAGACTAGTTTGAGGACTAGTCAAACACCCTATCTTCTACAACATGTATCGCCAAAAATAAACTGACCCTAAACCTTAAAGTTTTACCACAACTACCGTGACATGTCTTCTCAACCTTCTCCAATTTTTTTCTATCTTAATCATGCTAGAAACATTTTTATAGCCAAAATGGTAATATGGTCTTTAAATAACATACCTTAGAACACATCATCACAAGACTTTATCCTCCCTTAGAATTTGTCCCTTCTTTACTTCATATTCCCTCTGAAATTTTCCTCATATCTTCTTATTTACCTCATATAATAATAACTTACTCACATAAAATATATTCAATAGAATGTGTGTATGAATGTACTTATGAGTGACTTTTTGAGGTGTATATATGCTTTTTCTAAGTAACATTTTTCCTTAACCTTAGGGATTCGTGTTCACTTCCTTGTTACAACCATTTTATCCTTTCATTAATGAATTGAAACCAATTAGGGGCTTCTTAACCCATCTTTGGGGCTTCCAACTTCATGACCTCATAACTCTTCAACCGTGAGGAACTACTTGATGTTCCACCTACCATTGGAAATGGCATAATGAGGAATATCCATTTATGAGTGTGTTATATGCATTTATAATGTACTTTATCTCCTTATTCATCAAACAACTCCATACTTCATGACCACACCTATGTGTTTCTTGTATACTTCTTCAAAGTGTCTTCCCATGAGGGACATACTTAGAGCTATGCCATAAGGGACCACTTTGGAGACTTCTCCAAATACAACCATCACATCTATTGACATCAATGAGAACCAATTATTTTTTAAATCAATGACAACCAAATTTCCAACAACATCAATGACAACCAACTATCCAACAACTTCCATACACCTAGAATTGGGATTTCATGTAAATTTGAATGCAAAACTGCCTCAGCCTCAAATGCACACCATAGTGTCAATTTTGAGCCAAATTTAGTGGTTCAACTTGCATAAGTTGTAGTTTGTGATTTTACACCTCTTTATAAACTCCTATTGGCATTTTTAGACATAAACCTAACTAGTGTGCATAAAGGCTAAGAATTGCATTGTAAAACCAAAGGGACAAATTGTTAAAGTTTGTTATATTAAATTGCACACCCAAAGTTGAATATGTATCCATAATTTAGTATTTAAGATGTAAATTGATGATAAAATATGTATAATAACCCGTTTTTACAATTAGTAGTGCATTTACACTCCAAAAAGGATGATTTCTATGCACAAATATTCATGGCATCTTGATGAATGAAAGGATGGTGGTCGTTTAGGAGAGAAACTGAGGTTAGTTTTTCATTAAGAGTCATAAAAGACTCTTCTGTGAAAAAATAGGCAAGATGTTCCTTGTAAAACCATCAAGATGCACAAATTGTTTGTAAAAGATAACTCAATGTTGTGCTATAATTTATATTTTAGTCGTGCAAGTTGTTGGGGATGCGGTTTATCATAATAGACCTATTCATGTTATTTATTTTTCAATTTCAAGTTTAAAAAAAGTGGATTTGCAAAAGAAACAAAGTTTATCTTGTAATTTGCAAGGTATAAACTATACTAAGTGACTGAATGAAAATGCACATCCAAGCTTCCTTGTAGCTCCAAGATTTTTTTTATAAGTTTTAAGATGGAATTACATAAATGGTAAATTTACCTATGCATCTAAAGTTCAATTGAAGAACAATAGAGGTTGCTTTCATGCAACTAGAATTGAGATTTCATGTAAATTTGAATGAAATATTGCCTCAGCCTCAAATGCACGCCCTAGTCTCAATTTTGAGCCAAGTTTACAAGTTCAACTTGCAAAAGTTATAGTTTATGATTTACACCTATCTATAAACTTATATTGGCATTTTCATACATAAACCTATCAGGTGTACGTAAAGGTTAATAATTTCATTGTAAAACCAAATGACTAAATTGTTAAATATGGATATATTAAACTATAAGGGAAAAGTTGGATATGGCCCCATAATTACAATATGTATAATAACCTATTTATACAATTAGTATTGCATTTACACTTCAAAAATAGTGATTTATATGCCCAAATATTCATGGAATTTTGATGAATTAGAGGATGGTGGGTTAGGAGAGAAACCAAGGTCAGTTTTTCATTAAGAGTCATAAAAGACTCCTATATGGAAAAATAGGCAAGAGATGCCTAGTAAAACCATCAAAATGCACAAACAATTTGTAAAAAGTAACCCAATGTTGTATTATACCTTTGATTTGAGTTGTGCAAGTTTTTGGGGATGTGGTTAGTCATAGTATACCTATTCATGTTGTTTATTTTGCAATTTCAACTTTAAAAAGGGTGTTTGTGAAAAAGAGGCAAAGTTTACCTTGCAATTTGCAAGGTATAAACTGTATTATGTAACTAAATGAAAATGCACACCCAAGCTTCCCTGTAGCTCCAAAAAAACAATTATAAGTTTTGAGATGGAGTTACATAAATGGTAAATTTATCTATGAACCTAAAGTTCAAATGAAGAACTCGAGAGGTTGCTTCCATACACCTAGAACTGGGATTTCATGTAAATTTGAATGAAAAATTGAATAATTCTCAAATGCATACTCCACTCTCAAGTTTGAGCCAAATTTAGTTGTTCAACTTGAATAATCTGCATTTTGTGATTTTACACGTGTCTATAAATTTATATTGGCATTTTTAGACATAAACCTACCTAGTGTGAATAAAGGCTAAGAATTACATTGTAAAACCAAAGGTCCAAGTTGTTAAAGTTAGCCATATTAAATTACATGCGCAACATTGTATATGGCCCCATAATTTAGGATTTAAGTTGTAAATTGATTATCACAATATGCACAATAACTCGTTTGTATAATTAGTAGTTCATTTACACTCCAAAATTGATGATTTTATGCACAAAGATTCATAGCATTTTTATGAATTAGAGGATGGTGGGTGATGTAGGAGAATAGTAGGCAGTCAAGCGAGCATGGAGGCGAAGGACAGCTGGAAAGAGCAACACAGATTTTTCACGTTTTGAAATGTTTCGAAATTCTAAGGGAGCGGATATTAATGCAATAGTTAGGAAGAGGGTATACTTGCATTTATATCTTGGAGGTTGTAAACAGATCTTGAGTGATTTCTCTCATCTGTAAAACATTAAGGCATTTATGCATAGTTAATGAAAGTAGGTAGATTTGAATGTTAGATTAGATAGTTTATAGATCAGGAAGGAAAACGGATATAGACACCCTTGTCTTTGTATTATGACATTTTTTTTTCATTGCAACATTATCATTAGCATGGAGAAGAAGAAGAGAGATACAGAGTGAGAGTTGTAGAAAAAGTCCATGTACAGGAGCTTTGAATTAATATATGGAGTCTTGAATTAGACTCATGGTGTTATGATGTTTTTTGTGTGTACATGCTAAAGGATATGCTAATAGTTGTTTTATTCTCTTTGTTGTGCATTTGTTTAATACTGTGTGTGTGTATGACTTTATGAGGAATGTTTGAAGTCTGAGAGAGAAAGAGAATGAGTTTCAATTGTTTCTCTTCCTCAGTGAGAGAAGTTCCTACAAGGAGTGCAGTGAAATGTTTGCAAGGTGTGCATCGATGAAGGTCTGAGTTTTATCTCAGAAATATTAGGAGGGATACCATTGTCCTCATTCTAGAAAAAGTGCAGGTGAAGCACCGAGGCCGTGCAAGGAGTGCACAGGTTGTTGGGAATCTTAGGACTTAGAAACTAAGGGAAGGATTGAAGGACTGTTGTTGCAGAGAGTGCACAGAGTCGAGAGGTCGAATACCCAGGAGTATTCAAAAGGTTGTCATAAGGAGTGCATGAAAGAGTTCTTTCAGGGCTTGAAGTTGCCAGAGAAAAATTAGGAGGGTTAACACCTTTGAACACTTCAAAGGAAGATGAAGATTGAAATACTTCAAAGGAAGACGAGGTTCGAAGTTACCCAGTAGAAGTAAAGTTCAGAAGGAGTAAACAAATGCTTGAAATTCTCTGTGGAGAATTCGTGAAGCCGCAAGGACCATATGATCCAGAGGAGTTGCAAGGTGGATAAGGTTTGGATGAATCCATTCCGCTGGTGTCAAGATTCACGTTGACCATTGATCGTGATCTGTTCATTGTTCATGTTGTTCATATGAGGCAATATAATTGTTCATGTTGTTCATTTTTCAATTTTTCAATTTCAAGGCAAGTCGCACCCTTGGAGCACTTAGTGCATCCTGAAGGGCACGTCGCATTGTTGATGATAGAGGGATGAACCTAGATGGCCCTAAGACAAATAACATGTTAAGTAATATTAAAACAATTTCCCTAATTAAATGTTGCCCAGTACAAAATTTAAGGCCTAAGTCTAAATTACACTAGTGGTAAAATTTCATCTTCTCTAAAAAAATAAAATAAAATAAATAAATAATAGTAATAATAATAATAATATTAATAAAAATAAAAACAACTTAAACAATAATTATGATCTTCGTTAAATCTTGTGACATGAAGGGAGTAAGAAATATAATTTATTCATAAAAAAATCAATAATAAAATTATGTTGGATTAAAATTTAAAAGGGGAATT
Organism: Picea abies; assembly: GCA_900067695.1. NCBI lineage: Eukaryota > Viridiplantae > Streptophyta > Pinopsida > Pinales > Pinaceae > Picea > Picea abies. Next base: position 15,648 of record CBVK0102174966.1, on the reverse strand, counting down.
AATTGTTTTCTTACCTTAATAAATTAAAGTATACTAATTAAATAAGAACAGGGAAAAAGGGTTAATTTTCACACCCACCTTTTTGAGTTCTTAGTAAAAAAGGGAAAGAGAGAAAAAAAAAATAGGAAACTAGGGAAAAGAGGTAACATGAAAAGAGAAAAAGGGGAACTTAAGGGAAAAAGTAGAAAGTCAACTTAGTAAAGAATCTACCATTTAAGAGCTTCTAATTTTAAATTAAATTAGCAATTTAAAAAAAAAGGGAAAGCTATTAAAACCTGTAAGAGAATTTGGGGACACCTAGGAGTGATTCTAGGAGCAACTCTAGGTGGGTGAGGGAAATAAGATAATTAACTAATTAAAGAAATTAATTAATGGAGGAATGTAGGGGATGGGGAACACTTGTATGGAGAAGAATTTTTAGGAATTTATTTTTAAAATTTTAATTAAATGAGATTTTTGGAAAGGAAGGAAGTTCAAAACTCTATAAAATGAAGGAAGGAAAAGGATGAAGGGGGATCTTTTGTTTGCGTAACGTTACGTTGTAGGAATATCTACTTGACTGATTTACTTGTGGGAGTTGGGGATACCCAACTTGGAGAGGAGTGGTAGCTCAGCCTTGCGAGGCGAGATGGGAGCTAGTCAAAATCTCTGGATAATGTGTGTGGCCCCTTTGCAGCTCGGGGGGCTAAGGGGGAAGAAGAGTACCCCTAGCATTGGTTGGGAGGTACCGGTGAAGTCTCGACGATCGATGAGAGGGAACTGCACAAAGCACATGGGACGTCACTCAAAGTGGGTAAACAGGAAATAGTACTCTTGTTTCATTGTATAGTATATGTGATGCAGGAGCATCCACACCTCATCAAGCGAGCCAGTGAGTGGAAAAAGACAGCTGGACAAGCCAGCAAACCTCTTTTTGAAATTTACCTTGATATTTGTTGCGCCAAGACATTAATGCAAGGTTTAATGAAGCGCACTTGTATTGTAAGACAGACTTTGAGCAGATAAGCTCTCGTCCTTAGGTAGATGAGGCATTTATTAGATTTAATGCAGGTAGATAAAATAATTAAGTCTAGATTAGACATTTTTACTTTCGTGAGGGAAAACGGAATATAGGCACCCTCCTTCATATTATTGTATTCATTCGGAGCATTAGCATTCAGACAGGAGCAAGAAGAGAGCGAGCAGAGGACGTGTGAGAAGAATCCCCATGTACAGATATTGAATTAATAGGAAAGTTTTGATTCAATTCCATGGCTGTGATTATTCTCTATGTGCTGTTGATATTATGTTGTTTCATACTTGCTTCTTGTCATGCCTTCGTTTTATATGCTGTGTATGTGATTTCATGGTAGATTCGAAATCTGTGAGAGAGAGAGAGAATGAGTTTCAATTGTTTCTTTGTCTGAGCCAGGAGATTCCTGCATAGAGTGCAGTTCAATTCATCCGCATAGAGTGCGTTGATGAGGCCACGTAGTTGAACGCTTATTCTCATCTGCTCAGAGTTGTATTGGGATATTTGAGTCATGCAGGTGAAGTGCAGAATGGATTCGAAGTCTCAGAGGTGAGTCTGAGAAAAGGGAGACGGGGACTTATACAACAGGAAGTGCTTAGAGTCCAAGAAATTTCAACACTTTGAGAGTGGTTGGAGGTCGAGCACAGGGAGTGCGCATAAAGGGCCTCTGAAGGAATCAGAGTTGGTAAAGTTCAGGAGGGATAGTTCCTTTACTACGCTGAGGGAACATACCCCAGCGAAGTTCACACAAGACAAAGGTGTGGAACAAAGGATTCCTCTAGAGGAAGAGAGTCGATGACTTGAATTTGCTGTGGAAAATCGCGAATCCTCGCAGACCGTCAAATCTGAGAGGAGTTGCGAGGGAGTTAACTCACAGGCGTGCTAAGAATCAAGCCCTCGCGTATCGGCATTTGGCGAGGTAAGAGTTTACTTGTTGAAATCACAAGTTGTGATTTCCCGAGTCAATGGGAGTCATCGATTTGAATAGGGACGCGTGGTGCAGTATCCTGAGGGGTTGGATTTTGGCGGTTGGCAATTCACATTGCGAAGAATTTCAATTGGCGAAATTGCAACCCCGCGATTCCCAATCACACGGAGCGAGGAGGTGATGTGGTAGCGTGGGACCACGAGAACGAGTGAAGGGAAGGTGGCTTCACATCGGAAGATCGGTACCTCGGGGATCGGGGTTTTGATAATCAGGGGTTTGACATCGCGAGTGGTGATATCCCGATAGGGTAATCCCCGACAGGTCGGAGGCATTGACCGTTGACCGTCGGCATTCGGGGCTCAGTGTTTGATCTCTCGAGAACACTGTTGCGAGTCTCGCGATATCGCGAGGTCCGATTTCCCAAGCAAGGGAAAGTGGAGAGTTTCGAGGAGATAACTGTGGGTAACAAGAACTCCCGAGAGGAGTTGGAAGAGCATTGTCGCTCTTCGGGCCGAAGTTAAGAAGGTCCTGGTTGAAGCAGTCACCACCGAGGGCAGGTTGCATCAGAGTGGTATCAGAGTGGGAAAAAGCTTTCTCTTTGTTCAGGTAGCAGAGAGAAAGAAAGGATTACACCATGCCATCGAGAAGAGAAAGACAGTCACCTGATCATGAGGACAGGGATGCCCAAAGGAGGGGAAGGCCGACAGGAAATCCAGAGAGGGAGTGTCAAATACGAGATCTCAGGGCGAGACTCGAAGAGATGGAAACCACCCAGAGGCACATAGATGGTGCAGGAGAGTTCAGTGATTTTGAAGTCGAAGAGGAAGTTGGACACGATGCAGAGGAGGTCACAGCAGAAGACGCATCAACAGAGCGGTTGATCAGAGCCATTTCTAGAATGAGCTCAAAGACAAAGATGGACATTCCTGTCTATGAGGGGAGTCTAAATGCAGAAGAGTTTTTGGATTGGATCCAAGCACTCGACACCTACTTCGATTATGAGGACATTGAAGAGGACAAGAAGGTAAGTCATGTTGTTACTAAGCTGAAGGGACATGCGGCCTTATGGTGGGATGAGTTGCAGGCAGATAGGCGCTGCAAAGGAAAACAGAAGATTAAGAGCTGGGACAGGATGATCGCTAAGATGAAGGCAAAGTTCATTCCGAGAGATTACCATATTACTTTGTTCAGGCGTATACAGAACCTAAGACAGAAGATGATGACAGTGAAGGAATACACCGAGGAATTTTATAGGCTCAACATTTGAGCTGGTCATCGGGAGAGTGATGACGAGAAGGTGGCAAGATACCTGAATGGGTTGAGGTATGACATTCAGGATGAGTTGAGTATGGTTACCATCCGCACAGTTGAGGATGCGTACCAGATGGCCCTAAAAGCCGAAGAGAAGCTGAGCCACAAGCAGGGACAGTGAGGGCGAGGCAGGAGCCAGCCCAGAGGCAAAGCGGTTGCCCAAGAAAGAATTCAGAAGCCCAAGGAGGATTGGAAGAGACCCCAGGGTAAGGCTGAGAGAGGTGGAACCTCACAGTAGAGGCATCCACAAACTGAACAAAGGCAGTGATATACTGAGCCGAGGAGGCAGCAAGATGATCAGCAAGGCGGATATGCTAACGCCAATGCAATTCCTCGTACCCGAGGTAGAGGACGAGGCAGAGGAGGAGTTATCACATGTTTTACATGTGGGAAAGACGGACACAAAGCCATTGACTGTCCAGATCGAAAAATGGACAGAAGTGAAGCTCACATCACAGAGGCGCAGAGGCGTGATGCTGAGAGCGAAGATGCAGATAGCGGAAGATCACTTGGGATGCATAAGATTCTTTTGGCACCTGAGAAAGAGGTGGACAGCTCAGTGCAGAGGAGCAGACTTTTTAGAATGGCTTGTACAGCCAAGGACAGAAAATGCAAAGTCATAGTTGACAGTGGGAACACTGACAATCTCGTTTCGACCGAGATGGTGGAAAAGCTGGAGCTGGAAACAACTAAGCACCCGAGTCCATATAAAGTCTTGTGGTTACAGAAAGGACACCAGGTAAGTGTCACTAAACAATGCTTAGTTAAATTTAAAATTGGGAACTATCATGATGAGATTCTGTGTGATGTTATTCCCATGGACGTGTGTCACATATTGCTGGGTAGACCGTGGTAGTATGACAGAAATGTTGTTCATGACAGGAGGATGAACACATACACCTTGGAGAAGGATGGGAGAACACACAGATTGCTTCCAATAAAAGATAAATAAGTGAAACCGGAAGTAACTAGCACGATACTTCTCATGAGTGGGAAAGAACTTCTCACAGAGCTGGAGAAGAACGAAGATCCACAATTCTTTGTTGTCAAAAAGTCGAGAATTGTCCTGACAAGCACAAGAGTGGATGACTTGTCAGAGGAGATTCAGGAACTACTGGGAGAGTTCACTGATATCATCGTGGATGAACTACCTCGTTCGTTGCCACTGATGCGGAGTGTGAGTCATCACATTGACCTCATACCCGAAGCAAGTTTGCCAAACAAAGCAGCGTACAGGTTGACACCTCAGGAGAACGAGGAGGTCAAAAGGCAAGTGCAGGATCTGCTAGAAAAGGGACTGGTCAGAGAGAGTTTGAATCCATGTGTCGTTCCCACGGTGCTAAGTCCGAAGAAAGATGGAGATTGGAGGATGTGTATAGACTCCAGGGCGATTAATAAAATGACCATCAGGTACAGATTTCCACTGTCGAGGATGGATGATCTGATGGATTGCCTAAGTGGGGCAAATTATTTTTCAAAAATTGATCTCAAGAGCGGATATCATCAGATCCGGATGAGGGAAGGAGATGAATGGAAGACAGCATTCAAAACAAACGAGTGGTTGTACAAATGGCTCATCATGCCGTTTGGGTTGACAAATGCGCCAAGCACATTCATGAGGCTGATGAATGAAGTCCTAAGGGAATTCATTGGCAAATTTGTTGTCGTGTACTTGGATGACATATTAATTTTCAGCAAGACAAGGGCTGAGCACTTGAGGCATTTAGCCATTGTGATGAGAAGGCTACAGCCGGAAAAGCTATTGATCAATTTGAAGAAGTGTTCCTTCATGCAGACAGAACTCATTTATTTGGGTTTTGTAATCTCGGCGAATGAATTGAAGATGGATCCTGAGAAGGTAGAAGTAATCAAGAATTGGCCATCGCCGAGAAATGTTTTTGAGGTAAGGAGTTTTCATGGACTCGCTAGTTTCTACCGCAAGTTCATTCGGAATTTCAATGGTTCAGCAATGATGGATACAGTCAAGAAACAGCATAAAGTTTTTCATTGGATAGTCGAGGCTGAAAGAAGATTCAATCTGTTGAAGCGAAAGATAACTAAGCAGCCAATTCTGGTGCTGCCAGATTTTCAAAAAACCTTCCAAGTGAAATGTGATGCCAGTGGGTATGTTGTTGGAGGGGTCCTGAGTCAAGATGATAGACCTGTGGCATATTACAGCGAGAAGCTAGATGATGCAAAGCTGAAATACTCCACATATGACAAAGAGTTCTATGCCATCATACAGGCATTGAAGAAGTGGAGGCATTACTTAATACCCAAAGAATTCATTTTGTACAGTGATAACCACGCATTGCAGTTTGTGAGTCAATAGGAGAAGTTGAACTAGAAGCATGCGAAATGGGTAGAGTACATGCAGAATTTTACGTTTGTGATCAAGCACATTTCGGGGACTGCGAACAAAGTGGCTGATGCTTTGAGCAGGAAATGTTTTTTGCTGCAGGAGTTTAGAGTCGAAACCTTGGGTTTTGAAAATCTAAAAGATATGTATGCAAGTGATGCAGACTTTACAGAACCATACGAGGTAGCCGAGAATCCCATTTTCAGGGATCGGAGTCCATGGCTGGAATATATGATATAGGATGGATTGTTGTTTAAAGGCAATCAGCTGTGTATTCCAGATTGCTCTATGGGAGAGAATTTGGTGAGAGAAAAACACAGCGGAGGGTTAGCAGGTCATTTTGGACATGAAAAAACATTCACCAAGCTGAGCGAATCGTATTTTTGGCCGGGGATGTGCACTGATGTCAAACGGTTTGTTGACAGGTGTCGGATATGTCAACATGCGAAGGGCCGAAAGCAGAACATAGGGTTCTATCAGCCGTTACCCATACCTGAGAGGCCATGGGAGGCGATCAGTATGGATTTTGTATTGGGTTTGCCGAGAACACAAAGAGGAGTGGATTCCATTTTTGTGGTGGTAGACAGGTTCTTGAAGATGGCACATTTTATTCCATCTCATAAGACTAGCGATGCAACCCACATCGCGAATTTGTTTTTCAAAGACATTGTGAGATTGCATGGATTGCCAAGAAGCATAGTCTCGGATCGGGATACAAATTCATAGGTCATTTTTGGAGGACGCTATGGAAGAAGTTAGGAACTGAATTGGATTTTAGTTCTGCTTACCATCTGCAGACAGATGGATAGACCAAGGTGGTCAACAGAAGTCTTGGAGACTTACTACGAAGCCTAGTGACGGAGCACCACAGGAGTTGGGATCAGATTTTGCCACAGGCAGAATTCGCATACAACGACTCGGTGAATCGGAGTACAGGAAGAAGCCCGTTCCAGATTTTGTATGGGACACAGCCGAGGGGAGTTTCTGAGCTCAGGGAGTTAGGACATGCTAAAACTAGCAGCGCGAGTGCTGAAGAATTCACTGAAGCGATGCAAGAACTTCACACGTAGGTGAAGCAGCGACTGCAGAAATCAAACCAGGAGTACAAGCGCAGAGCTGATCAGAGGAAGAGGCAACTTCAGTTTGAAGTTGGGGACATGGTTCTGGCGCACTTGAGGAAGTAAAGGTTCCCGAGGGGAACATATAACAAGCTCAAGATGAAGAAAATTGGACCATGCAGAGTCCTGAGGAAGTTTGGAGAAAATGCATACAATCTTGAGTTGCCAGAGGGCATCGGGATATCTTCGATTTTTAATATTTTGGATTTATACCCACACAGGGCTGATGAAGCAGAGGCTGGGATTGAGGAGCCACTGATCTAGTGGCAAAAACAATTGCCAGTTGCACAGAAACCGCAGATGGAGTGCATACTAGATAAAAGGGTAGGCAGGAAGACCAGGAGAAAGCAGTATTTTGAATACCTGGTGAAATGGAAGAATCACCCAGTGGAGGATGCTAGCTGGGAAACAGAGGCAGTTATACAAAAGCATGGGCAAACTATGCACGAGCTCATGGACATGAGCCCATGAAATCTTTTGAGCCGAGGAGTATGATGCAGGAGCATCCACACCTCATCAAGCGAGCCAGCGAGTGGAAAAAGACAGTTGGACAAGCCAGCAAACCTCTTTTTGAAATTTACCTTGATATTTGTTGCGCCAAGACATTAATGCAGGGTTTAATGAAGCGCACTTGTATTGGAAGATGGACTTTGAGCAGATAAGCTCTCGTCCTTAGGTAGTTGAGGCATTTATTAGATTTAATACAGGTAGATAAAATAATTAAGTCTAGATTAGACATTTTTACTTTCGTGAGGGAAAACGGAATATAGGCACCCTCCTTTGTATTATTGTATTCATTCAGAGAATTATCATTTAGACAGGAGCAAGAAGAGAGCGAGCAGAGGATGTGTGAGAAAAATACCCATGTACAGATATTGAATTAATAGGAAAGTGTTGATTCAATTCCATGGATGTGATTATTCTCTGTGTGTTGTTGATATTATGTTGTTGCATAGTTGCTTCTTGTTATGCCTTTGTTTTATATGTTGTGTATGTGATTTCATGGTAGATTCAAAATCTGTGAGAGAGAGAGAGAGAATGAGTTTCAATTGTTTCTCTGTCTAAGCCAGGAGATTCCTGCATAGAGTGCAGTCGAATTCATCCACATAGAGTGCATTGATGAGGCCAGGCAGTTGAACGCTTATTCTCATCTGCTCAGAGTTGTATTGGGATATTCAAGTCATGCAAGTGAAGTGTAGGATGGATTCGAAGTCTCAGAGGTGAGTCTGAGAAAAGGGAGACGGGGACTTCTACTACAGGAAGTGCTTAGAGTCCAAGAAATTTCAACACTTTGAGAGTGGTTAGAGGTCGAGCACAGGGAGTGCACGTAAAGGGCCTCTGAAGGAGTCAGAGTTGGTAAAGTTCAGGAGGGATAGTTCCTTTACTACATTGAGGGAACAAACCCCAACGAAGTTCACATAGGACGAAGGTGTGGAACAAAGGATTCCTCTAGAGGAAGAGAATCAACGACTTGAATTTGCTGTGGAAAATCGTGAATCCTCGCAGACCGTCAATTCTGAGAGGAGTTGTGAGGGAGTTAACTCGCAGGCACGCTAAGAATCAAGCCCTCGCATATCGGCATCTGGCGAGGTAAGAGTTTACTTGTTGAAATCATCAGTTGTGATTTCCCGAGTCAACAGGAGCCATCGATTTGAACAGGGACGCGTGGTGCAGTATCCCGAGGGGTTGGATTTCAGGGGTTGGCGATTCACATTGCAAAGAATTTCAATTGGCGAAATCGTGACCCCACGATTCCCGATCACACGGAGTGAGGAGGTGACGTGGTAGCGTGGGACCACGAGAACAAGTGAAGGGCAGGTGGCTTCACATCGAAAGATCGGTACCTCGGGGATCAGGGTTTTGATAATCAGGGGTTTGACATCGTGAGTGGCGATATCCTGATAGGGTAATCCCCAACAGGTCGGAGGCGTTGACTGTTGACCATCGGCATTCGGGGCTCGGTGTTTGATCGCCTGAGAACAGTGTTGCGAGTCTTGCGATATCGCGAGGTCCGATTTCCCAAGCAAGGGAAAGTGGAGAGTGTCGGGGAGATAACTGTGGGTAACAAGAACTCTCGAGAGGAGTTGGAAGAGCATTGTCGCTCTTCGGGCCAAAGTTAAGAAGGTCCTAGTGGAAGCACCCGCCACCGAGGGCAGGTTGCGTCAATATGCTGTAGGTTTTATGCATGGATCTGCTCATTTAATGGAAGAGTAAAATGATGTTTTTTTTAATTTATAACTGAAACCTTCCTTGGCCTAGCTCGATGGTGGTTGTCCCCTATGGCCTTCATTTTCCTGCATGTCTTGACCAACTGGTTGTGATTGATTATGTTCTTAATGGTTGTTTACCTTTCATCCCTGGTTCACCAGTCCTCATCTGAGTAGTCAGCCAGGAGCCTGATCTACAGTCGTCGCCTTAGCGTTAAAATACTTATGGATCTCAACACCCTGCTTTTCTGTGCGAGGATGTTGAAGCAAAGGATGAACCTACCAGTCGTCCATCTCTATTGACTGTCCCTGCCTAATTGATTGGTTTTTGTGCCTTCTATCGATTGAGTACCTCTTCTTATGGTTTATCTTTGCATCCTTGAGGGTTTATCTCTGCGCTTGTTTATTTCATTTCATTTTCTACATTTTAATGATAGTTTCCATCTCTTGATTGGTAAAGTCTAGACATTATTAAAAATTGGAAGACAACATTGATTTGTTTGTGTGCCTGCATTTGACTATGTAATTACGTTTACATAGTTGTTTATGGGCAACGGTTTAATATTTGTCATTATTAAAACATGTGCCATTAAATTTACCAACCTTTATACAGCCAGTGATCTTACCTTGGCGAATTAATGAATGGAAAATTTACCTTGGATTAATGAAGGGATTTTACCTTGGCGAATTAATGAAGGGAGTTTACCTAGGCAAATTAATACTTACCTAGCGAATTGATCTTACCTGCGAGTAATGAAGGGATTTTACCTTGGCAAATTAATACTGTGATCTTACCTTGGTGAATTAATGACTGGAAAATTTATTGATATCCATTCCATTGTAATACCTGCACCTTCACCAGTAGCTTCCTAGAGATACACTTATGATACCCAACAAATTCCTTTTTATTTTTATTAAAAACAACAATATCAACACATTTCGACAATGATTTTTATTCTTATCTCATGGCAAGCATTCACCTATCTATGTCTACGATTGATGTGTTTTTTTTATTAGATTCTGACGTCTTACCTAGTCATTCAGTATTCATAGAAAACTATCCATTGAAGGAAATTTTGTGTATTCCCCTTTTTTTCAGCGATTGTCGATGTGAAATTTATTTAAACTTATGTTGTGTGTTCTGGTTCATTCGATGATCGCCTTAAGTTTTACTCCTATTCTTACTTTCTATTTGATTGCAGCATTGGAACTTGTGGATAGAATGATTTTATCCTACCTTGAGTCAATGAGTCAATGATTAATTGGTTATTTTCTTCCAGGAATGGTGAGTTCTAGCTTTACCAATTTTGAGAGCAATATAGAGCATTGACATTAACTATAAAATACACTTGATGTCTGAGGTTTACTTCTTTCAGAACATAAATAAACAGGAATTGTTGGCTTGTTTTATCCTTCTCCGTCTCTTACCAAAGTAGACTCACACTTGGGGTTTCTGGAACTCCCTTCTTATTATCAATGGTTTCTAGAGTCGTTGGCGAACCTATCCACATTCATTGTATTGTTGGTTTTTTTGTTAACCTGCATTGTGTTAGCTGGTAAAAGAATCCATAATATCTTTTCTCAATTTCTTCCTTTAGCACTCTCGTGTTGTTGCAATTCCGCTGAAGGGCACAAGTTACAGTGTCATAGCATTGGGGATCACATCCTCAAATGTTGAATTGTTGTTTGTGCCTCCCAACCTGACTATATCATTGCTAGGTTAGTTTTCAGTTCATTCCTGGGCCTTGTGGTTATAGTTTGTATTGTGTTCTTCATGGTTGACTGCATAAAGTTCGGAAGCATGCACTGATACCGGATGTCATTCAATTGGTGTTTATCCTAATAGGATGGATCATCATTTTATTCAGATGGTTGATCGGTGTTATGCATTTTTTAAGATCTCTGCGGTACTCCTTGTTTCCACATGAATTTGTGGAGAAATTTGTGGATAATCATTTAGTGTGGTTGAAGTCTGCTAGGTGTGGATAATTCAATTAATTGATAGGTATCTATTATATGTGCTAGCATCCTAACATATTTCTTATTAAACATATATGAAAGCCTTGCAAATCTGTTATCAATGATTGTATGTGTGTCTAAGAGGAAACCAACTCCATGATGATTTCGTTGTTACACCAACCTGGCTCATTATCCAACAATACATGGCTCATTATGCAACAATATGTTATTATTAAATCTTTTTGATCATTTATATTTTTCATTTCAAAATATCAATTCATTATTATGAAAATCAGAAATTCTAAGTCAAGTATAATAAAATCAACCCACAGTCGCCCTGTGTTGGCCTTGAAACATAATTTTCTGATTATAAAGTGTTACAATATGTTCCCAAAATCTATTCCAAATTAGTTGAAGTGTGTTGGAAGGTCCTTTGTTAACTTGTGGATATAAATTTGAATGAATAATGACATATTAAGTTATTTGATTATTTCTTCTTAATAAGTCCTAAACATTTTGTTTAACTTGGGCTCCACTACTTAGTTTCAAGTTTGGGGAGATAACCTAGACCTTTTGTTATTAACATGATGTGAAATGGTTATGATGATTTCCAATCTTCTTATGATTCATTGATGATATTTATTTTTGTATGTTGAGTAACAGGCCATTTTGGCATTGAGACAATTGTATTGACTTGTGGACAGAGTTGGCAAATCCGATTTAAACAGGTTCATGATTTAGCTTGGATGTTGACTGTGCTACTCATTTAGCTAGTTTCTCTGATTTCTGAAGGTGATTACTTTCGTGGTCATGATGAAAAACTGTTGGGGCGAACAACAATTTTATTGTGTTCAAGAATTAAGAACTTTGGTTGATATGGATGATCTTTCCTTACAATAAGTTTTTATCCAACATCCTAATTGGAACTAACTCAGACTCGCTCAAATGAGTCGAAATCCATGTTAAGCTCAGTTGAAAATTGTTGACTAATAATTGATTGTATTGAAAGCCTACTTAAATCGCAAATTTGACATTTTAGCCTTGAGTAATGGTTGTTTGTTGAAGAAGTCATTTTTAGCTTGTGCTTCCTATTAAGGGTGAGGTTGTTCATTTTAATTAATGGTGTACTGGGTTGCAAACATTTAATGTGCTTCGTCTTCTTGTGTCTTGCGGGATGTAGACACCTCCTTGTTCCTTAGAACAGTCGCCAGCCCTGAGACCTTAAATGGTGAAAATCGATGGGAACCTGGGCTTGAGCATTGCTTATGTGTCTTGGAGGTCCTAACCATTGCAGGGTAGGATGGGTGGGTTAATTATTCTCATTTTTGTCGGTTGAGTGTCATCCTTTTCTTCCAGATGCTTGATGTGTTTCTTAGGTCGTTATGTTGTTGTTGCAGTTGCATGCATCATGATCATCGTCATGTTGCAATGTAGAGTATAATGTCTTTATTACCCTTCTACACATGCACACACAAAAAAACAAAAAAAATTGCACTTGTTATGAGAGGCTTGATGTGTGACGAAACAGGAGGACATTACATATTATGAGGGAAACCAAGGTCATTTTTTCATGTTCAGTCATAAAAGACTCTTTTGTGCAAAAATACTATGTAATATTCAAGGTTGAACCTGTACTAAGTGACAACATTAAAATTCACACCCAAGCTTCCTTGTAGCTCAAAATTTGTTTTTAATTTCGTAATATAGAGCTAGATATATTGTAAATTTACATATGTCATTTATAGTGAAATTGAAGAACACGAGATGTTGTTTTCTTCTAACTAGATTTGAGATATCATGTAAATGTGAATAAAAAACTCCCTCAGAGTAAAATGCACACCCTAGTGCCAATTTTGACCCACTTTATTTTGCATCCAACAAGGCTCTAATAACAACTTTAGTCACTATTAAAAATAGAAGGTAAATTAAAAACTACTAGGGTAATTTGACTTAGGGATAAAAGAAGTGTTTCTTCTTTCAAAACACATAAGTTATAACTTATCAAACTATTTGGTGATCAAAGCATGTATATATATAACCAATTGAATTCTTGTTACTAACTTTTAAAATTGGCAACGACACAATTCCATTAGTGTCATATGTGCATCTTTGACAATAGTTAACAATAAATTACAACTAGAAGAAATGGCAATGGAAAATTTCTTTAGAAATACATGTAGGAAAAACATTCTACACACTAATATACAACATGGTATACCACCTAGATGTCAAAACAAGTAAAACAAATAATACAAGAAAAGTATTAAAAGCATTTTATTTTCCTATTTAAATTTACATGACATAAATTGAAAATTCATGGTTTTCCCAAGAGTAGTTGCTATTAACTAGTCATCCATATATAGTGAATATTCCCCCAAAAAAATGGAAAGCATAATCATTGATTTGGATTTTTTTTTTAAAGAAAACCTATTATATGGTCATGTAAAATGTTTACATTTAACTGGAAAATATAAGCGTACGCATATCTATAATAAAAAATTATGCTACAAGTTTTTATATTTTCAAAGAAAACATGAAAATTTGTAGCATAAATTTATTCAAAGAAATAAAATTTAGCCAAATTAGTGAAATTCCACTTAAAAAAACATTGGATCAAAGCAATGAATGTAGCATTGATAGTTGCAAGAATTCTCCCGCAACATCTTGATTTCTCAACAACCCTCAACAACTTATCATTCCAATATTTATAACTTGTTTATATAATTAGTAGTCCATTTACACTCCAAAAAAGATGATTTCTATGCACAAAGATTCAAAAAATTATGGTCAATCATAGGATCGTGGCTTATGAGGGAAACCAAGGTCAGTTTTTCATTTTCAGTCATAAAATTCTCTGTTGTGGAAAAATACTATGTAATTTGCAAGGTCAAACATGTACTAAGTGATAACATTAAAATGCGTGTCTAAGCTTCCCTATAGCTCAAAAATTGTTTTAAATGTTGTAATATAGATCTATATACATTGTAAATGTACATATGCCATTTAAAGTGCAATTGAAGAACATGGTAAGATGCTTTCATGCAATTAGATTTGGGATATCATGTCAATGTGAATGCCAAACTGCCTCATGGTAAAATCCACACCCTAGTGCCAATTTTGAGCCAAATTGAGTGGTTCAACTTGCAGAAGGTGTCACTTATGATTTCACACCTGTATATAACCTTATATTGGCATTTTAGATAGAAACATACCTTATGTGCATAAAGGATAACAATTTTTTTTCTCCTTTTCTTTAAAGAACAACTATTTATTCTTATTACAAATTCTTCTTTCTTAACATAATTTAAAGTTCCTTACAAAAACTGGGCATAGTATAAAATATGTATGAGTGAAAATATGAAATTTTGCATTGGCTTAAATACACCGAAACCAGGAAATCATAAACAAAATATCTTGCTAACATATATTTCAAATGAATACATTTCTTGTAAATATCCTTTAGATTAACAAAACACACATTGTTCAAATAACAAATGATTCATTAAAGCAACAACACAAGTTATTTATATTAGAAACGAGATATACAAAGTATTAGGCTAAAATCCTAGAATTATCAAAATTAAAAAAGATGTCTAAATCACATCCTCACAAACAATACTTATACTTATTATGACTAACATATAATGATTTAAGTATATTTAGGTATCACTCATTTCCTCATTTTTTCTAATGTAGACACTATGCATAGAGGCAGATAAACTAACATCCTCAACTTTATTTTTCTCCTCTGGTTGGTATTTGGTACATTTTAGAACATGAAGATCATGATTAATGCCCATTAATCATTAATAATTATGTTCAGTTTGTTCTCAAACATGAATTGAAATTCCACCGTGGGTTGTTCATTCATTGCATGAGATTTAAACTTTTTATCCTTTTCTTGTGGAGAACTCTTAACTGAAAGAGTAGGAACTTCAGGATATGTATCTAAGAATCCTTTTGAAATAATTGATGTTGCAGAAACAACAATTGTAGAATTTGTAACACTAATAGTTGTTGTATAAGTATTCCCAATCTTTGAATTATTCTCGTTTCTCTAGTAATTTGAGCCTCACGTCACCATAAGACAGATCTAATCATCAGGTTTCACAAAGCTAAATATGTGATTATCCTTCAAATACAAAAATTCAATGAAATGACCATTAAATGGATCATGATCCAAATGAGAAAATATATGTAAGTTTTACTCCTTCATTGGATTTCCAAAGGACAAGTTCATACTCTTCATGTGTGAATTATCACACAATTCGCTCCTACCAATGGTTGTATTAATCAAATTATGAATATCATCATTAAACTTGGATAGATGTTTAATTAGTTAATAATTCTGATACTAACTAAGGGGTAAAATCATGAAGGTGGGTAACACTTTTGTGACAATCGGGTCTCAAAAATTCCTAGTGGCAATTTTTTCGGCCGAAAAAATGTTGCTAAGAATTTTTTTGGACAAAAATTTGAACATCAAATTGAACGATGCCCTCAAAATTCATGTATAATGTTTTTCAGATAAATTATCTTCCTATGGTAAGTATATTTCAGCCGAAACGTTTATTTTTAATGGATTTCGTTAAAAACTAGGTTTTGACCAAAAGAATATTTCGGTCGAAAACCTGAAAATGAGACTCTTTGCAGGAAACTGCAAATTCTCTCTATATTACTTGATATTTCGAGGTAGCAGACTCATACAAATACTCAGAATTTAGTTTCAGAATTGATACCAACATTTTTAAAAT
>CBVK0102174957.1:0-20450 GCA_900067695.1 Picea abies | reverse complement strand
ACTTCTCATGGCCATAACTCGCTAACCGTGAGGAATTATGTGACGTTCCACATACCACTGGAAATGAAATGAAAATAAATATCCATATAGGATATTTTCCCTAACAAATTCACTTTCCTTCATCTCATTATTCCATAATTAAGAATGCGTTCTCTTACTCCAAAAAGCGTCTTCCCATGAGGGCTTTCACCATAAGGGGACCACTTTAGAGTTCATCCATATTTACTTCTTATCGACCATGACAAAACAATAATGAGTCATATTTACATCAAACACTGAGTCATATTTACATCAAACACTATTGGGTCCATTACCCAAAACTTTGTGCTACAGGTCTTTCTTCAAGGGTTGACATCAATGAAAACCAACCTTAATCAACATCCTTATCTTGCACATGTCTCCTTGCACTGAGCATCAATATATTCGATGCACTTGGAACTATTTTTCTTTCAGCCAACTTTCATTTCTCCTTTGGAACGTAGAATTCTTTTAATCTTTTTCAAGCTTGTTAAAATTTTGAAAAAGACAAAGAAATAAAATATTCCAAAAATAGGGGACGAGATATACATTCTCTATTATTGAAAGAAAGATAGTCTCCCTTGGACAAATCACATCTTCTTTTTTTCTGCAAGCATTGGGATCTAGTATGACATTAGGAATTTGTTCTCCTTACAAAGAGTTGTGTGTTCCCCCATTTGGTTACTCTTCCAAACATATGGAGAGTTTGTGGTGCCTCCTGTGTCACAAACTTATGTCAATAATATGCTACCTGAGTCTCATTATTTTGTCATGATTTTGTGCAAGGGAAGTTTTATCCAACCTGAGTCGGCCATTCTATAGTTGATCTCTTGACTTTCATGAGTCTTTCATCCCTAAAGTCTAGTCAAGTTCGGATTCAAAATAAATGTAGTTATGTGCCTGATGATCGAGGTCCTCTAGTCTTTTCTCGATGCCATGTCGAAGACCTTAGAGTAGTGAGTCTTACACTCCTATTATTCTCCTACCTAATTTTTGAAGATATTGAATTTGTTGCTCGAGCTATGAAGTTATCATATCTAGCTACATGCATTGATGCTTCCTGAAGATGCATATCACATTGTACTTGTATATCTTTGGATGATTTTGAGATGTAGATCGGCTATGTATTGTTCCCAGCTATAATTTATATAGACATTCATATTTGTCTTGTATTCATGATTACTATATATATGACATGGATATGCATTGTACTTGATTGGAAGCCATGCTTAGTTTATCCCAAGCATGGGTATGCCCACCTCATATATATTATCATTACTTTGCAGATGACACGCTAAAAAACACTCATCTCAAGCTCACTCAAATCCATGCCTTCCCACTGTGTAAAGATATTGTAATGTATTTCGGCCATCAGTTGCTCTTCTAACCTCACACATTAGGGGGAATTTGTTATATTCCAAAAATGACACATATATGCATCCAAGACATTGGCCCACCCATTTGCATACTTTTCCAAACACACTGTTGAGGTTTCCATCTAAAAAAACATTTTTTGGATAGTGTATGCACCGTATTGTACTAATAGCCTACGCACACACATGTGTTGCATACTAGTTATCCCACGTACATACACTTTTTTCATGCTAGTTAGCCCATGTTTACCTCCAAAATTTGCAAAAAATATAAATTTGCAAGTATTTCAGTGGAGTTTAAGGGATATGGAGGGTTTCCTAACCATTTTATCCCTTGTATCCCACCACCAAACCGAATAACCATATTTTTCTCATATAAAAAAAGGTCTTCGCAAGTCATTTAGACACATGAACAAGAGAATAAGAAAACTCTACCAAAATCCTTTCCCTCTCATTGCCCAAGATTTTCATCTTACTCTGAGTTTCAACCTCCGCTTTCCCCTCCAACCATTCTCCCTATGAAACCCTTCTTCCTTCCCTTGATGGCATGTTGGTTGTGAGAATCTAATGTGGAATTGATGCACTTGTAGCCATGACATAGGATCCCAAAATTCATTCGTAGAAAAGTCGCAAGCAAAGGTTGTAACCATTTTATCTTGAATTTGAATAAAATAGAGTATCTTTGTCCCAAAACCCTATGTTTACATTTTCTTGTTAATTTGAGAATTTATATCTATATTTAGGCTTTTAAAGTGATCATTAGATATTGTATATGTTGTTGCATTTCATTCTTACCCCCTTGCAGGTCAACATTGGGAGGAGATCTATGATCTAGGAGGCAACGACAAGAGAAAGAGGTCTGCATCAACTGTAAGGATTGAAGATGCACTCATTAAACCTCTCTTCCCTCTTTCTCTTATCACTTAGTCTAGATGGTTTTGGGGTAGATTAATGTTTTAAGGGAGTTATCACTCAGCCTATTCCTTAGACCCAGTTTAGGGGGAATTTCCCCATAACAGTTATTGATGGAAAGAAGGATGAGGAAGTATGGGTCATCGTGATCTATATCTCATGGGAGATTCATTTTCACATAAGTGGAATTGTCTTCTGTCATCAATTCTGCAAGAAGATCAACTATTTGTTCAAGAGAGTCGATGAAATCAACATCATGCAATTGAAGAAAGAGTTGATCTCTCTTTATCCTCATTCCTTTGACATAATACAGGAGTATTTAGTGTCTGTGAAGGAACCAGGGATGATTTTAAGGATGGAAATTTATATTGAAATGTAGAAACATGGGCTAATATTACTAGTCCTTAATATGCAAAATGAAAAATGTTTGGCGATATTTTTCTAAAAATATTCAAATTTCTAAGGATTTTATATAGTTTCTATAAAATTTTGGCGATTTCTAAGGAAAAACAATTTTATTCTATGGAATTTTGGCGAGTCATTTTTAGAAAAAATGGAGATTAGCAATTCTTTTTTTGGGAAAACCCATGGAAAAATATCCCATTTGCGAAATTTAGCCCCTAAAATCATCTATGAAAGGAACTGTAGTTGAAATTGGGCGAGTGGAAAAAATTACCAGAATAAATATGGACAACTCATCGATATAGTCCCGATGAAATTGATAATGCCATTTGACGTGTTCGTTTCAACTTTCTACACCAACTGGTAGGAACACAAGGATTATGGTAAGGATTACACCTTTGAATATTTCTATGGTCTTTTGAGCATTGATAAACATAGAATTCTTAAGGAAGGAAAGATTGGTGATAAACATCAATCCCTCTTTGTCAAGGGAAATATATCCCTACACAGAGACCTAGATTCCTTGACAAGAAAACTAAAGGGAAAATAGATGCACTTCATCAATGTCAAAAGAAGAATACATGTGAGTACTGTGAAAAGACTAGAGAAGTGGAGAAGGTCTGCTACAAGAAGAGAGACAATTTAGAGGAGAGGCTTAAAATCCTTGAAGGAGACATGTTTGTTATTCACTAACTCATTGATAATTTCACCTTCCAAGTCGAAACTTCTCAAGCCTTGTTGTCTCATTCTACAAAGAACGAATGGGTAGTCTACTCTGGGTGCACTCATCATATAGCCAATAATGCTTCTTGTTCACCTCCTTGAATTAAGCTAAGGAGAGGAAGATTTATGTTGTCGATGATTTTTCTCTCAATATTGTTGGTCAGGGTGATGTTTCCTATCGACATGGGAGAAGATTCGATGTGTATAATGTGCCAAATCTCAGTGCCAATTTGTTGTTTTTTTCTCAACTAACACATATAGGTAACATTGCGTAGTTTTTTCTAGATCGGTTCTTTGTTCAAGATTTGAATAAAGGTGAGTCAACTGTCATCGAAGGGTTTCTCGACCTAAAGGACAGTTAGTATAAATTTTTTGACATGAATTGACCTGAAATCAAATGAAATACTCTTTTTTCTCACATTGAAGAATGAAGTCAAACTTTGCAAGAATGACTTAGACGCCTAAATTTTCAAAGTATACAGTTGATAGGAACTCAAAGATTGGTTGTTGGTATATCTAATTTTTTTCCTTGTAATGGAGTATGTAAGAGATGTGTTCTTGACAAGCATCATCAGAGACCCTTTGACTCTGGAAAAGCGTGGTGAGCATAGAACCTCCTAGATCTATTTCATAGTGATGCTTGTTGCATCAGTATACCTTCCCTCGTAGGTGCAAGGTATATTTTGACTTTCATTGATGATCTCTCTCATTTCACTTGGGTTTATTTTCTGAAGAACAAGAATATTTCCTTTGAAAAGTTCAAAGAATTTAGAGCCTTTGCTAAAAATTAATGTGGACGATCCATCAAGTGCCTAAAATAAGACAATGGTGGTGTGTATGTAAATTGGCCTTTTGGAAAATACTTGTCTCAATGGTGTTGACTAGCAGTGATCAATTCCTCATACACCTCAACAGAATGGCATCACAAAACCCAAGAATCAGATGTTAGTTGAAAGGGATAGATGTCTTTTGAAGATCAAATATCTATCTCCTCACTTTTGGGTTGAAGGTGTATATTATGAAAACTATATTCTCAATCACATCTCAAACTCGAGGTATTCCTTCTGTGACTCAATCCAAATGATCGTGTGGAAATAAGCCCTTAGTTTTCTATCTCAATTTTTTTGGATGTGTTGCATGGGATCACATTTTCGATGATTGCAGAAAGAAATTGGATGAAAAGAGCCATGCTTTCATCAGTATGTTCTACTCTAAAGACTCTAAATCCTATCAACTACTTGATCCTGTCAAATGAAAAATCCTTATCAAACAAAATATATGGTTTGATGAGAAGTCTTATGGAATCAAGTTGTTGAATACCTCCTATGGATTGTTGCAGGATGGTCACTTTGATTTTGTTTCTGACTTTGGTTCTCCTATTTATTTTTTTAGCTCCTTGATTGGATATTCAAACTCTATTCTTGTTTCTACTAGACCATAGACCTCCAATTTGATTAGTCCATCGATATTGTTTTTACTAGTCCTCCATCGTTGTTGACTAAACATTTTTCGAATTATGTTATACCTTATGTAGTGAACACCAGTTCACTCTTTTCTTGTCTACCTAGATATGGTTTCCAATACAATTGAAGTTGTTGGACCTGATGTCAGTGATATTTCCTCCAGACAACAAAATCAAAGTTAAAAGAACCATGCGAGGATTTCATTGATTACTGACATACTTGAAAATTCTAATACTTTGATCCGCTCAGATTCCCAAGGTAAACCTAAATGGGAATAGGATATGTGGACATAAATTGATTCTTTGTTGAAGAATCATACATGGGAATTAGTTCCCCAACTACAAGGAAAGAAAGTTGTGAAGTTTTGATTGGTCTATATGACCAAATTTTCCTCTGAAGGTGTTGTTGAGCATCATAAATATCACTTGGTTGTGAAGGGATTTTCTCAATAATAAGGCATAAACTACACTGACACATTTTCCCTTGTTGCAAAGATGAACTTCGTTCGATTTCTTATTTCCCTTTCCACTAGATTTGGATGGAAAATCAATGAGATGGATGTGAAGAGTGATTTTCTTCATCGAGACATATCTGAAGAAATTTTCATGGAATAACGTCCTAGTTTTGTGACATATTCTAGCCTAGTTTTTTGACTAAATAAATATCTTGATGGTTTGAGGCAAGCTCTCCAAGCTTGGTATGCTAAGATCGATAGTTTCTTTCTTTGACTTGGTTTCAAATGTTGTGAATATGATCATAGATTGTATGTACTCCATACCAATGCAGACACTTTGATTGTTGTTGTATATGTTGATGACCTTGTCATTACTGGAAATAATGTTGGTCTCATTCTTAGATTGAAGAAGAAACTTGTTGACTCCTATGATATGACAGATCTTGGTACTCTGCATAATTTTTTGGTTCTTCAAGTATTACCACTGTGTGATGGTACAAAATGCACATAAGAGCATTGGACCATATGACTGCCCGAGTACATGTACAATGTGCACATACTATAGAGCACTGGACCATGTGATAGAAAAGTGTCCTCAACTACTTGTGAAATGGCAGGAAAGATGGAATTAGAACTAGAATCTAAATCAAAATGTACATAAAATATCATCCGAAAAATGCAATGAAGGATTGATAATAGAATTTATTACATGTGAAGGAGGTAGAATAGGAGTTGAAGTGATGAATGGAGGAGGAAGGCTGAGCAATGGGTAAGGAAGTCAGCAAGACCTATACTGACATTCGATCCTCATCATGAAAAGGAGAAATATTAGAGGGAAATAAAAGAGGTACTTAGGTAGGATTGGAGAGAATCAAACATCATATGCACCTCAAGTTGGAGATCGCGCTATGCTAGAGAGGCCAACTGGGAAGGTTGGCACTCTAACATAATTATTGAGAATTTCCATAGAGATAATGAAATATGAAACAGGGTTGAATGCACTATATGAGATGATTGATCACTGCACACAAGGAAAGGACACTCCCATCACATAAAGGGTAGTGAATCAGGTACTACGTAGAAAGAGGACCAACAAAGGATTTAGATTAAGTGCACAGATTGGGGAATATGTTATGGATAGCATTATTTTAGACTTGGGATTTTATGTGAATGTATTACCAAAATAGACCTCGTATATGATGGGAAAAAACAAGTTGAGATGGTGTCCTTTTCATTTAAGTCTCGCAAATCATCACAAGATATTACCGATTGGTTGATTGATAGAAGGACCTGTGAACACAGATCAGGTCCACAGTGTGGCAGTATTTGAATTTATTGAGATCGTGGATGATAGTAAACCATATCCAAAAGTGATGGGACTTGAATGTGTCTTTTATAATCAAGTGATCATTAATCTGAAGAGGAGAGAAATGATATTTGAAGTCAAATATTTGAAAGTTACTGAACCATTGGACCCAACAAAAGGAAGGAGATACATAGATCCAAAAAGAGGAAATGACATTGACAATTTGTATAACATGATTGTGCGGATGGAGGATAATGTTTATCCCACTACAGATGGAATGCTAAGTTGGAGAAGTATAATTTCTTGTGCATCATATTCATAGGATGGTCTAGAGCATTGGAAACATAGGATGCATGAAGTATCAACTAGACGATGTGCACGCATAACCTTAACATTTCAATGGATTGGAATAGAACTATTGGATCCACCCAACTATGATGGATTGACTGATATAAGCTTGTTTGTAAAGGCATTTTAGTTACAGGTACCTGGAAAAAAAGGGTTGTTGGCACTAGATGTTTTCCTGAAAGCGACTCCAACTAGATGGTGGGTTGCACACAAAGAGGGAATGGAAGAATGGTCATAGTGTATAAGACCAATGCAAGTGAGGTTTGGTACTGAGGTAGAAAATATTGCATAGAATTATAAAGGGTAAAGTGACCCAACGGATCATGTGGAGCAATGCAGGAATAGATGGAACTTGACATCAAAGAAGGAATGGATACACATATTTATACATACATTGGATGCAATTATGAAGAACAAGTATTTGGAATTGGAAATGCATAGAGAGATAGCCAACTGGGATGAGCTGACTCAAAGGTTCAAGGTCACAATTAGATTTGAACATGAATCTCCATCAATATATGTAGCACTACATGTTATTTGAACCAATATATTCTTAGAATAAAGGTTGATGGAGGTGGTACCAGTTTGTGATGGGCATAGAGTTATTATGATTTTCCATGAGTTATTGGAGTTTTACAATGTTTCTAAGGAAGAACATGATGAAGAATATCCCATGAATGTGAAAGTATCTCAAACATAAGGAGAACGAGCAGTAGAATGACTAGAGCTTGAGTCTATTACATACACACAACCAATAAAGATGTAGAAGATAAACATTGGGATGACAAAGAATCCAAAGTTTTCATAGATAGGGGATTAGTGGAGTGATGTGACAGTAGAGAATATTGAATACTTACTGCGTGAATATGAAGACCTATTCACAACTACATTTTTATAGATGAAGGAGATAGCTAGGGACTTAGGAGAGTTGAATATTCCTTTGAAACCAGGTGATAAGATAGCATGACAGAGACCTTACAGGTTAAATCTAAAGTACAAGGAGAATGTGAAAGAAGAAATATACATAATGTTGGATGCAGGGATCATTGAACTTGTGGTGGAATCACAGTAGATAAGTCCAGTGGTAGTAAAAGACAAGAAGATAGGAGGAATCGAGATTTGCATGGATTTGAGGAAGCTGAATGATGCATTTTTACATTGCCCCTTCCCAACACCATTCACATATGAGGTACTAGAGAATGTAGGAGAGAAAGAGACTTATTCTTTCAGAGATGTATTCTTGGGGTACCATTAGATAAAAATTGCACAGGAAGACTTGCACAAGACCACCTTCATGACAGAGTGAGGAAGTTATTAGTATACAATAATTCCCTTTGGACTGAATAATTCCCCTTCAGTTATTTCAAGAGTTGTGGTTTCATCGTTCAAGTAATTAATTCATAAATTCCTTGAAGTGTACTTAGGTGATTGGACTATGTTCATTCTACTAAAGGATCACATAGAAGTAATTAGGATAATGTTGGATAGGTGTAGAGAGCGTAAGATTTTGTTGAACTTGAAGAAGTGTATTTTTTGTGCACCATTTGGAATTTGTTGGGCCATGTAGTCTGCAAGTAGGGATTACTAGTGGATCTAGTTGGGATTATAGTGATTCTGTATTTAGAACCACCCACGTCAATCAAACAGTTGAGGGAAACTATGGTTCATATAGGATATTACAAGAATTTTATCAAAGGATATGTATAGATCACAACACCTATGGAAAATATGTTGAACAAGGAATAAAAGTTCCAATGGAACGAGGACTCTCAGAACAGTTTGGACACCTTAAAGAAAAAACTAGTGACCGTGTCAGTTTTGATCTTTCCACTTTGGGACAAAGAGTTCCATGTTCATGTATATGCATCATCCATAACATTGGGTGTAGTACTATATCAACCATTGGAAGGAGACATAGATCACCCAATTTATTTTGCAAGTAGGAAGCTTTCCATAGAAAAGAAGAATTACAACACCATAGAATGAGAAGTATTAGAAATGGAATACATGCTACAAAAGTTTAGAAATTATTTACTGGGGTCTCGTTTGAAGATGTATACAAACCATTCTGCACTGAAATACTTGGTGAACAAGCTAGTGTTAGGGGGTGAATATGCATATGGCTAATTTTGTTTTAGGAATATGATTTTGATATAGTGGTGAAACTAGGAAAGTTGAATGCAGGACAAGATCATCTATTGTGCATATTATCACTAAAAGATGCATGGAATTTAGATGACAAATTTCCAGATGCAAAACTATTTGCAATTAAAATGGTGGATGATTAATTATCGGAAATCGTGAAGTTTCTAAGTATAGGAATGGCCTCATCAGACATGACATTTGTGCAAAAGAAACAATTGATAGTTAAAGAAATAGACTTTCAGCTCATTGGAGGAAATTTATATAAGTTAGATGCATATGAATATTGAGACAATGTTTTTTGGAACATGAAAGGCCTATGATACTCACAGAAGAACATGAAGGAATTGTAGGAGGACATTACATAGGAAAATAAACTACACAGAAATTTTTTTCCATGGGGATTTAGTGGCTCACACTTCATAAAGATGCTAAATATCAGTTTCATGCATACGATGTTTGTCAAAGAGTGGGAAAGTCATTTAGGAGGAATGGAATGCCTTTAAATCCACAAGTTATGCTCTAATAATTTGATAAATGGTCCATAGACTTTGTGGGGCCAATCAAACCACAAGAAATAAGATAAAGGGAAAGGTACATAATCACCGCGACGAAGTATTTGACAATATGGGAACAATAAACACCAGTTGTATATTGCAGCACAAAGAATGTTGTGTGATTTCTATTTGAGAAGGTAGTCACATGATTTGGATGCCCGCACATATTAATCAGTGATCAAGGGTCACACTTATTGAATAAAACCATTGCATCATTTATGGAGAAGTTTCAAATTCATCATTAGAAGAGTACCTCGTATCATCCTCAGTCCAATGGGAGTGTGCAATCTTTCAATAAAATCCTGGAGAATGCTTTGACAAAGATCTAAAATGTAGAGAGCGATGTTTGGGACTCAAGAGTTCCTACAGTTTTATGGGCCTACAAGACTACCAGTAAAATATCAACAGGGAAGACACATTTCAGGTTGTTCTATGGGTAACAAGGAATGATGCCAATGGAGTTTATTCTACCTAGCCTCTGTATTGCAACGCTTATTTATCTGTTGGACTTTGGTGCAATAGAGGATATATTTTCATAGTTGGTACAACTTGAGGAAGATCGGTTTGTTGCAGGCTTTCATCAGCAAGTTCATAAAGAAAGAGAGAAATGATGGAATGATAGACACATTAAAAATAAAAAGTTCCAAGTGGGAGACTTAGCATTACTCTATGACAATAAGTTTATGCAACATCTAGAGAAGTTTTGAATTCATTGTTTAGGACCCTATGTGATTCAACATGTGACAGAGATAGGTGTTACATAGTTGGAAACCTTGAATGGAGAAGTCCTTGGAGGAATGGTGAATGGAAGTAGGTTGAAGCTCTATAGAGATGGCCCACCACCTGCATAGTAATCTGGATTCTTCCAGAATGCATGTATCATAGTAAATGGAGAGAGAGAGAGAGAGAGAGAGAGAGAGAGAGAGAGAGAGAGAGGAGAGAGAGAGAGAGAGAGAGAGAGAGAGAGAGAGAGAGAGAGAGAGATTGCGAAGAAATAATGATTGTCTCACTATCAGGATGAAACTATGCCATTTAAGAAAAAAATACACATAAACAAATGACTGTGAAGAAACAAATGAAAACAAAGAACAGTTGCAAAGTATAGTACTGACATGACCGTTAAAGGCATTAAATCAAGGAAATGATGGCTACAAAGTGGTAATTATAGGTCATAAAGGCATTGTAGAATATTAAATGGTAAAAACCATTGGAAATAACTACAGATTGGCAGTATGAGGACAAACTCCAACAACAGATTTGGTAATAAAGATGCATTTATTTAACCATTTATCAACCCCGTTGTCAAATTGGACAAGTTAGTTAAGGTGTGAAGGGACATAAACAATTGGAAAGGATGCACAAAAGTAGTATAGGGTTTCCAAGCATGAATTATTGTTACTACGAGTAGCATGGAAGTGGAGAGAAAATTGAGAACAGGAGAAAAGCCATGAAGGAGAAAAATAGTCGAAGTAGTTGTTAAGGATTACAATTTTTTTCATAGATGGCACCACCAAAAGCACCAATTCTTGTACCAAAGAAGGCCCACATAAAAGAATCAACAGTAGAACTAGAAGTACTAGGGGTTGAAAATACTCCAAGAGAAGCATCATCCTCTGAGCCAAGGTTCCCTCGAGATTATATTCCACGAAGAAAATATGATGCCCCACTATTTGTAGTTCCAAAGAATATTAACCACACATTGGTGACACCTGACATACCATAAGGGGTCATCATCGATGAATGTATGTTGGGAAAGGTGCCACAACTCATATATGAAAACCATGACATTACATACAAAGAGAAGTTACCCGAACTAGCGCCCCACTATTATCTGGAGCTGAAGGTGGACCCAAAAAAAAACTAGAGCATACATGTTCCCCAGGTATGGTCTAGAGGATTGGAGTGAGTAGGCCTACTCAACCTTCTCAATATCCCACACTTCCAACGAAGAAACAAAGTCAATGCATGTGTTAAGTTTCTCTAATATTGCATGCATTGAGGATATATATGGATGGATATGCCAATTTCGATAGATACAGACTTGATCACAAGGATCATGGGATTACCGACATAGGGCCAATATCCCAACCTTATGTTTGTTGACAAAAATACAGAAAGGGCCTTGTGAGATGCCATGAAACACATGTTTCACATACTTATAGGGATGCATAGCTTGGATATGCCAATCATATGTGTCCCAACTATCATATTTGCGACAAAGGAATTATCATGCAAACTGCTACCGAAATGCAAGAAGGACCAAGTTCCAACAGGAGTGATAGTTGTGGTAGAGAAGTGTGTGGAAGGGACTTCAATGACCTTAGTAGGGATGATTTTAGGAGCTAAATTTCGCTCATGGGATAAGTTTCCATGGTTTTTCCAAAAACAATAATTGCTATTCTGAAAATGATTTGCCCAAATTCTATAAGATGAAATTATTTTGCCTTAAAAATCGCCAAAATTTTATACAAACTATATAAAATCCTTAGAAATTTGAATATTTTTATAAAAATATCGCCAAACATTTTATAGTTGACATATGAAGGATTTGTAAGATTCGTCAAGGTTTCTACATTTTAAAATAAATTTCCATTCTTAAAATCATCCTTGATGAGCGAGGTTCCCTTCCTATTAAACCAATTTCTTATTGACCGTGTCTATGCACAAGATAGAGGTATGGAGTTGCATTATCCATGGATTCTAAGTTTTCTTGTGCTCAAAGCACAATAAGGATTCAACAGGAGGTGCATGCAAGAAGATGAAAGTGTACAAGGTAACTCGAGTCTATAATCTAAAAAATGGCAACATGGACCGAATCAACTACCAAGTAAGGGATGACATAGAGAAGGCCATTGAGGAAGCAACCAAGAATCAAGAAGAAATGCATCAACAATTCCATGCACAATTAACACAAGGGAAACAACTCTTGGAAGTAGCCAAAATAACACCAGACCAGTGATCGGGTGGAGGATTGTCCACAAGTTCAGTAGAGGAAGAAAAAACACCAATTTACGTCTAATCGAGTGTAGATTTTAACCTTGTACAATATTCTACTGCAAATATATTTTCAATAATAGAACAGAAAAGATACAATGGAAAATACATATTGGCGCAAAAGTGTTCAGACCAGGGTCCTTCTTAGGTTACCAACAAAACGTACCGAAGTAGTCTAGAGTGATGGAATTTTCATCTTCCCGGGTGTTATTGGACTAATCGGTAGGTGCAGACACTAACAGATCTCCCTAGATCCACCTGGATCTAGAACAAAACAAGACAGGACATGAATCTTTCCCTAAGTTTTGACCATTGAATTAGCTAGTAGGGAGGAACAAGTAACAAACCTTTGTATTGCTTCCTAGGGTCTCTGTTACTCCCGCTTCGCTCCGGTGCTCTCGTGAGGTCAATACCAAGACAACACAAACCAACCAAAGTGAAGATAGGAAAATATATTCAACTGTCAACTTATGTGTATGATCAAATAATTACACAATAAAGTGAGAATGACTTTATGGGAAAAGGACATGCCACTGTATCATATTAATCGAAAGTAGAAGATACAACCTTATCGCCTTGATGTTGCAAGCTTCCTTTCAGTGGCTCTTGGCTCCAACACACACACTTGCTTGATATTTGTATGAAGAAGATCAAATCCCTCTTGATAGACTTGCTAGAGTCTCCAATCTCTTGTTCAAGCTAGGTCCTTCACACAATTCTTTCACCAATTCTCCAATGAATCTTTCTTAACCTTTTCTATGAGAATTCCATCAATATATAGGAGAGAATGAGATGGTTACTTGGATAAGAATGATCCCACAATATCAGGGAAACCAGTAAAAGGATAACCATTCGAATGCCAACCCATTCTTCTAGAAGATTCCCTTCTAGAACCATCGAGACTTCATTTTTTTCCAATATTTAGAACAAGTTCACACCCTAGCTATGTATCACAGTGCGAGAAGTTCACACCCTAGATGAAGGCAGATTGCAAGAATGGGTCATTCTCGCACCCTAGAATATTAGCAACCTGCGAACTCTCTTCAAAAGTAAGTTTTCTGGGAATAGATGAATGCCACTTTTCTCAGGAGAAAGTTATTATGAGGAGCCTGAGTACACCATCATCAATACATCATCAAGATTGATTAAAATCATGGGTAATAGAATCCCCCCCAAAGTATGAGGTCGGAATCAGTGACAGCCGAAAGACTTTGTAAACTGCATGTGTGTGTCGGAAACTAGGAGCGCACCTAATCGGAAACCTGCGAACAACCAAGCATCTGCATAATATCGTATATATTAGTTCTGAGGTTGGAATTCCCATACTCAGATCACAGATAGATGACATTATAAACATAAGTCATGGCCACCAATCATACACTGTGGATCCATGCCGTCAAAATATAGCATAGCCACCAGGAATACACTGTGGATCTATGCGAGAAAATTCAAATTAGGACGACATAGCCACGAGACATACAAAGTGGATCCATGTGTCGCAAATTATACATATTCCATCACAACCTAGACAAAGAGATGATATCCAGGGTCTTCAATCTCGTTGCCCAAAAGTACGAATCTAACTATGTGATTACATGTGTTGAAGTCGAACATGGAAAAAACCACTTGATTATTGATCATTGATGAAACCGTTAACAAGTGCGAGGGAAATCACCATTAATGTCAATGACTCCCAAGGTACTCTAGTACAATACTTCAAATTTGAATAAATGAGTTGAGGTCGAACATCCGATGGAATCTTTTGATCAGGGGTCAATGATGTAAACCCACTGTCAAAAGTGAGGAAACCTACCATTGAGGCATGCAAGTTCCAAGGTACCAAATAATTTCTAAGTCTTGTTTCCAGATAATGAGTTGAAGTTTACAGAACAAAACTCATCACAGGAGGGCCTTGATGTATCCCCCATCAATGACAAAAAATGAGTAAGAGATTTTGAAGGTGAAACAGAGTATGATGTAAGTTGGACTGGACATAGGGAAGGCCGACACAGAGAGAATGGACAATTGTATATGGACGACTCAATAGAGGTTTGAGATGAACTTCTCTTGAACATATGAACGACATGACCAATGATTTGGCAGCATTGACTCAGAGATGACACAAGGTATGACCTTGTAGCAAATCGAATGAGAGACAAATGGATTTCCCAAACTGGCTTCAAATAATGAATAGGGGGTGTCATGTTCAAGAGCGACACTTAGTGCCAATCAATATGAAGATGAGAACATATCCCTTTCCCAAATTTTTCCCCACCATTTCTGGTGAGCACCTCTTTATTTTTACACAAGATTGAGGAAGATAACATATGCTTGTTGATATAAGCTTATCCTTCGGATAAGTCCTTCAGAGTATGTTTAACGAACCCTAGGAAGGAGTGGTTCGGTCCCATATGGGTATGTCGATGTTTTTTTAACGATTCCAAAGATAGAAAACTTGAAGGTTTTTCATGATTAGAAAAACACTTAAAAGTGAACTCTCTTAGTTCCTTTTTCATAAAATAGTCTGATGAGACCAAAAAAGAGATAAATTACCGCCCACCATATGCATTATTCAAATACTTTATCGAGTGTGAAAAATAGCAAGGTCGCTCAGCTATCTTTTCATGTTTAGAGAGTCTGAAAAGAGATTAAAGAGGACTCCAGGGGGGTTCCTTTTTCGTATAACCTTGTTGAGCCCAAAAAAGTGATAAAAGTGTGCTCGATCGTGTTCTCATGTATTTTCGAGCGTGAGAACGGACAAAGACCACGCTCGAGGTTTTATACAAAAACCATAAAAAAACAATCAAAACATGTGATGAAGAAGAAAAAAAATATGTCCGCATCCCTGTATATGAACATTGAAGTTGTTACACCTGCAAAAGTTGCACTCAAAAGGGCATTAGGGATTAGGTTTTAATAAATAAATAATTATAAAAATTCAATAACATGGTAAAGGTAAATATAAAGAAGTAAAAACTCTTTTTACCATATCATTTTAACTTTACCACTATTTGATCCCCAAAACCCCTCTTTTACCCTTGAAATTCGATGTCAGATTGTCATAGTTACGAGAATTCATTCGACGAATCGTCAGCGGCAGTGAGGTAGGCTCTTTTTCCTCTACTTTTTCATGGTTTAATTTTTCATTTTCATTTGCAAAAACCACCATTTTGAGTTTTTTTGGGGGGTTATTATGGTGCTCATCCATTCTCGCAGGTGAGCTACATGGGACCTATGAGAATGGGTCATTCTCGTAGGTGAACCCAAAGGCGCCTGCGAGAACCTCGCACTATGCCTAAAGGGCACCTGCGAGAACCACAAAGTGTAAAAGTTTTTTAAAAATTTTCTCAATGAAAAGATACCAATTTGTGAATAGAGTTATTAATATTATTCTTGTGCTTCTTATGCAGGTATTTGGCCATCAAAATGGTTCTAGAATGGCGTGAAAGGGAGTATGAAGAAGATAATGCCATTGTCGGAAATCATCCGCCCACCATTGCCGCTTTGAGAAACTGTGGTCTTCTGAAGTACTTTCGTATTGGAGTACCTTCTGCATATGTGGGATCCCGATCAGCAAGTATTTCATGTAGGGGTCCACACATTGTCCTTGGATATTGAAGACATTTACTTCTTGATAGGACTGTCATGACGTGGGTACCACGTGAGCCTGACTAGTAGCAGAGGTGGTGGGTTGCCTATGCATGAGTACTGCCGCTTACACTGTGTTCCAGAGGTAAAGAGGAAGAAAGGGAAAGTAGCTATTTGGGGTGTGTGGGATTTGACCCTCTGCACTATTTTGTTCACCATTGCTCGTATGGGTGGGAGCTCCACTCCTCACATGGCACTCCAAAGTTACTTTCAATATGCCATAGAGTGTACTGAGCCTTGGGTTTTTAACTGGGCAGATGTTGTGCTTCGTAGCATGAAAATGCAGTTGACCAAATGCAGGCAAGGTGACCTAAAGCAATTCGGGTATGGGTCTTTGTTGGTGTCCTTCTTTCTCGAGAGGGTTCCTTTACTGAGGCTGCAAGTTGAGTGGGATTTACCGGATCCCACAGATCCAAGAATGTTGAGGTGGTGTCAGCTCATGGCTCGACACGTAACTGGACCAATTATCAAATATGATGATACCTTCTTCAACTGGTTGCAACCACAGATGCTGATGGTCAACGATTATGCTTATGCTGGGTTGGATTTTTGAGGAGATATGGACTTAGTCCTACCTGAGGTTTCTCAGTGGGGGGAACTTGGTAAGAAGTACACATTTTTTTCTTTTTAAATGTTTTTGTGAATTTTATTATATTCAAATGTTTTTTATATGTTCGTCCAAAGACTAAATACAAAATTCATTGTTGATGACACAGATGTGGGACCTTACCGACCTCCTGGTACTTCTCCCATTTAGTGACAAGGAGAGGTTGTGCTAGTTCCACGATGGGATGCCAAGGATTATGAAGCGGTGGAACAAAAACTAGAGGGTTTGACAATAGATATTCCAAACATGCCTCTTGGAGAGGTTCCACGATGTTATCAGTGTCATACAGTAGGAGTGTCAGAGTCCATTGGTTGATTGTTCCGCAGGGTTGCCTGAGAAGTCATTTGTTACCGTGAACGTCATCCATGACGTCACTTTGTAGAAGCTATGAGCTTCATATTTTGACATTTTGGTCCTCAGACAGAACTTTTTTTAAAAAACTCTTTTGATAGTTATATATACATACGACTTCTACTGGTCTATATTGTGTTATGTGAAAATTGATGTGATTGATTTATAAATGATCCAAATGTCTGTCTAATACATAGTTATCCAATTCATTAGTTAATGTATTTAGACATCTAGGAATATGTGGATATTCAATATAATCAAAATAACGTTCCAAGAGGCGAATTCGCACATACACCCGTAACAAAGTAGGACTTTAAATAGTATAGACATTACTTAAATGTAGTACTACAAGATTCGAATCGAGTCACACAACCAAATGACGGATTTCGAGTGAGATAGCATCAATCAACAATTCGATAATGGCGCTATACTCTGCAATATTGTTGGTCGAATGACCGAGACACACACCTCGTAAGGAGACAAGTTCATTTGTAGGGGCATAAATTGCCCATGCAGCAGAAGAAAGGTTCTGAGTACTACGGCTAGTTCCATCGGCGAAGCCAATGTAGGGTAGCGAAGACTATGACATCTGGAAATCAAACACAACACCACATAAGGGCAGAGACTAGATAACGACACAAGAAATCTACAATAACACACAAGAAGTATGATACAATAAAAATACAAGTACTTGTGCACCGATGATTTTATGCATAGTACTTCTTCAAGTACAACCCATCCCTGGGTTCACTCAAAGGGATACCATCGTAATCTACTAACTCATAAACCCCTTTTTCCAACACTCGTCTAACGATATAAGGACCTCACCACATGGCTTTGAATTTTCTAGCTCCTAGCATATCTCGATCTTGTTCATAGAGGAGAACAAGATCTCCTTCGGAGAAAACGTGATGCTTGACATGTTTGTCGTATTGAGCCTTGACACATTTTTTCTGAGCTTCTATGACTAGGGTAGCATCGCTTTGAGTTTCGTCTAATCACATAAGATACAATAGATGTTCTTCCTCAGCAGAAGTGTTTGGTAGGAGCTCAACAACTAGTTTTAAAGAGGGTATCTTGCATTCAATCAGGAGAATGGCTTCCAAACCATAGACTAACCAAAAAGGTGTAAACCCAGTGGAAGACTTGACAGATGTCCAGTAAGCCCACAATGCCGAAAACAACATTGTGTGCCAACTTGTTTTGTGAATCCCTATCATTCGTCGAAGCATAGTTATGAGAACTTTGTTAATTTCTTCAACTTGGTCATTGGCTTGTGGGTAATAGGGCGTTGAGTTTTCATGGCGAAGACCCAACTTTTCAGTAAGTTCGGACATCATGAAGTTTCTAAAGTGGCTACCGTGATTAGTGACGATAGCCTGGGGAACACCAAAATGAGCTATGACGTGATTAAAAATGAATAATGTTGCAGTCTTTCCAGTTTTGTCAAATGTCGGCATCGCCTCGGCCCATTTCATAAAGTAATCAACGGCTACAATAATGTATCCATGCCCCCCGACTGAGTGAGGGTGACATGTCATGAAATCGATGCCCCATTTTGCAAAGGGACCAACGGAGACCACAGGATGAATAGGAGAGGGATGTGACTGTATCT
This sequence comes from Picea abies, assembly GCA_900067695.1. Taxonomy (NCBI): domain Eukaryota; kingdom Viridiplantae; phylum Streptophyta; class Pinopsida; order Pinales; family Pinaceae; genus Picea; species Picea abies. The sequence continues at coordinate 1,537 of CBVK0102174957.1, read as the reverse complement.
TGTTATTGTAGGTCTGGCAAGCATGGCATTTTTGAACGACGATTATGCAGTCATTAAATAAAGAAGGCCAAAAATACCCTGATCATAAGATCTTCTGGGCAATAGCATACCCAAACATATGACTACCATAGGCTCCAGAATGGCAGTCATTCAGAGCTTTCTCGGCTTCGTCGAACGTTAGGCAGTGTTGAAAAACAGAGTCAATCCCCCGATAATAAAGAGTATCCTCGAGGATAATATATTGACAGGCTTGATGTAGTGTCCCCAAGGCCGAGCCCCATTGTAAACCATGTTTTGAAAGGAATTGTAATTATGTTTTATAGGCTGGTGAGCCAAGTTTGTATAAGCTAGAGGCTTATGTGTTGTTAGGCTAGGGAGCCTGAGTGTTGAAGGCCAGGAGCCTGTTGTTGTATATGTAATCACGTAGAACAAATAATAAAACATAAACACTGCCATGTGCAGACCGACCATGATGAATGAGTGAAGGGGGACTAAGCATCCATGGAGTGGGCAAGGAATTAGGGGCTGAAGGTGGGAAAAGGGGCTAAGTGTTGAGCCTAGGGGGCTTAAGCCTTGGGAATAATATTTTAATATTATTACAAAAAGATATGTGCATTATATGTTTTAACCTAAGTCCTTTTGGAAGGACATGTGATTTTCCAAATGGTGGGAGGCACGCACGCTGAAGGAACGCATGAAGTCGCATGGGTGACAAGTGTCAACCCTGGCGCATGTAATAAAAGGCCGAGATGAGACATGTTGGGGGTTCCTCCTCCATTGGAATCACGGACTGCCAGAAGGGAATGGGTCTGACTCTTGCAGAGAAACCCTCGTACATCCTCTGAACCGAAAAGGCGTGTATCTGTGTTTGTTCTGGGATAGCCGGTACATCCCCAGTCTGAACCGTCTAAACCTGCGTTGACCCTTGCATGGATTGTTTGTCACACATCCCCGACAACTAGAGCATGAGTCTATCTAGGGGGGACCTGCCATTCTTCCTCGGGGGATGAGAGTCTGGGTAATTCCCTGTGGAAATTGCTTCTTAGGGAATTTCAAAAAATCAACACCGTGAGACCTAGCTGCCATGGTTGAGCTTGTTTTGAGAGGTATGAGTTTGTATTCCTGGTTGACTATGGTGGTCATGCAGAGATGGATTGCACGTGAATTTTTGTCCAGTGCAGGTGGTAATTGAGCTTGTGTGTGACCTCTCTCTAGGTGAGGGAGGTGGATGTTGTTGGAAGAGGTTTCTTCCAGAGAATGTCCAGCACCAGCTTCAGTCTCTGAGACTTCCTGATTCGGCCTGTTGCCGAGACCTAGAGAGGGAGGTTAGCACTGATGGACTGTGCTTGTGAAGGTGTATACTCCTGGGCAGAATAGGCATGTGGGGAATGAGAGTCTGGTAGTAGTGGGCGTAATATGGCATCCTGGGGAGAATCCTTCCAAATTCTGAGTGTTGTTTTCCCTGTAACCTCAGCCTAGCTAGGATTCGTTGCCTTGGGGTGGAGCTTAGTCCCAGCTCGGGGGTGATCCACTGCTG
>CBVK0102174941.1:0-14689 GCA_900067695.1 Picea abies | reverse complement strand
CTATCTTGCTTCTTCTTTCTTAATTTCTCTCTGCAAATGTGTGTAGTATTTTCTAGCTAGATCTATTCTGTGCAGGTTCAACACATTTACATTTATTTGTAAATGAATAGCCATGTTGTAGGGTGGCATGCCTCGCATGGAAGTAAGCCAGGAGTTATGTGAATCCCAACAGATTCAATAGTCATGAAGCATATAGAGGATACATGTCTTGACAAATTCAAGGATGAAGTACAGAGCCTATGATTAAGCATAGCTATGGATGGACTTAACTCATATTACCTACAAAACACCAACAATTTTGTTTGGCCAGTGGTAGTGATCAATAACAATACCCTTCCATGGTTGTCCATGAAGAATGAACATCTTATGTTGTCTCTTATAGTCCCAAGTAGAAGACAAGTGAAGAGAATGGATGTCTACCTCCAACCACTGATCGATTAATTTAAGCAATTATGGGAATGGATACATGTATACGATGTATCAAAATGCATCCCAATGTAGAGGTATTTTACATTATATGGTATATGTGCATATACCATGCATGATTATCCAGGACTAAGAATTTCTTGTAAGCATATTGATTGATTTGTTCATATCTATAATTTTGTTTGGCATACTTCATTTGGTGCAACTATATTTTTGACACTAACATGCTATATATACGATAACATTGCAATTCTTGTAAAAAAAGGGTATCATGGATACAAATTTTGTGGACCTTTTATAAAGGCTATGTGGTCCAACCACCTACTAAATCTGGTGTAGGACTATTTGAGGGTATTCCTCCCAGAAGATCACCCTTATAAAAGAGTTTCATCTGCTTTAAATGGTAAACTAGAGAGAACTCGAAGACCTGAATTAATGACACCAATATATTAGATTAGGGCATATGATACACAGAAGGAGAAGGAAATGGTATATTTTTTTATTCAAATGGGAAACCTATGTTCAATGATCCTGAATTGTTTTACACCTATGTTGAGAAAATTCCCATTGGGATGAAAAGGAAATATGTATTTTATGAGCTTCCATATTGGGAGAATTTTAAAATTGGCCACTTACTAGATCCCATGAATATATTAAAAATGTTTCATCTTCTTTATGGAGGTACATATCATCGAATAAAAACAACACATTAGATGTTAGGAGAAATCTTACTACTTCAGATACTAAAAAGACACATTGGACAAGAAAATAAATTAGAGGAGAGGATGGTCCCTCTTGGTTTTTTAAAGAAGGTGATGTCCTATGGATTTTGAAGAATGATGATCTTTCTATGGAAACTGATGTTATATTGGGTGTGAAGGAATCTTCTTTATATATGTCGACTCTACGAAATTACTTCACTGTAGAAGGGAATTTTTCGGAGTTTAAATCACATGATTGAACCTTCTAAGGGTATGTATGTTGAATACATGATTCTTCTTCTATATTATCGATAAAAATATGCTATGCACTCATAGTTTTATGGAAATTAATGATGTGTGTGTCTGTTTTGTAGTGTCATTATCGTTTGCTTGTGTGTGGTTGTGTGAACCATGACTTCCCCCAGGATCTGCAATGTGCCATATCGAAATTATTTGCATTTGTATGTTGGATTACATCAAAGAATATTCTTATGGATATCATTCCACTGTGGCATCGAGAGATAGATGAGATTGTTTGTATGTTTGAGAAGGAACTTCCCACGGGTTTTATGGACTTGAAAGTCCATGTTCTAATTCACCTACCTATTGATATTGCATTAGCTGGGGTAATATCATGTCATTGGATGTTATTCTTAGAGAGGTACATGAAAAGATTGAATGAGTTTGTTCGACAAAGGGAAAAACCATAGGGATTTGTGGCAGAGAGTTACATAATATATGAGTCATTATATTATGTCAGTCACTACATCAAGCAAATTGACCACACAATAGGGATAATAGTTAGGGGAGACCATCAATATGAGAACAAAAGAGAAGGGAAGATACTCCAAATGAATGGAAAAAATTCCTTGATAAGGAGTAATTCACTTATATTTTGTCAATTTAGTACAGAGAAATTGTTTACATTGAAGTTGATAATATATATTTGATATCATGCTATTCGTTTTGAATTCTTGTATACATCAACGAATTTATAAATTGATATCATCAATAAATTCATTATTTAATTTGATAATATATATTTGATCTCATGCTATTCATTTTGAATTTTTGTACACATCAATGAATTTAAAAATTGATGCCACCAATAAATTCGTTCTTTACAACGCGGAGGAAAAATGACCATGGGTCATGTTATATGAAGAGAAAATAATGAAATGGGTTAGTGACAAGAAATCATTAAGATAGTTGAATGGTAGAAGCATGACTTATCCTTATCATTTAAAAGAAAATATGCCAAAAATCTATCCCAACAATTAGGTGGCTAACGTGAGATCTCGTCTTAACCCACATGGAGAAGATCTCGACGCACTAAACATAGGGATCGAATGCAACAACTCTGTAATAACCTCTCTAACTACCATGTTCAATTTATAATATTGTATATTTTTATTGTAACATGTATTATGTTTTTATTAATGATCGAGTTATTAGACATTTGATGTCGTCCTTTGTTCACATTCTTATAGGTGCATTTTTTTCCATCTATGTGGAAATATGGACATGAATTTCACATTGAGTATGCCGATGATGGACACATCACACAAGATTGTAGAGTGGAGGTCGAGTTCAACCAATCTAGTCATGGTAGCCATCGTGATCAAAACCTAATAGAGGGGAAGTTAGGTTACATTGGAAAGAAACACGAGATAATGCAAGTGGACTTATCATAATTTAAATGTGCTATTTTTTGTTACAAATGTTGGGATACCTTTGACCAAATCAATGTAAAGAAAGATCATGATAGTGGGATAATATGTATTAACACTAAAAAAATGTGGGTTGAAACTAAGGAGCCTTATGTTTTCCCAAAACATTTCAACCAAGTGTTTTTTTACCCAAATGTGTTGGATGGGGATTGGTGGTTCATACTGAGACATGATTCGATATCTAAACATATTTTTAAGAACAAAAATGTTACAATTCCCCCCGGATAGGGTGCCACATAGCAGAAGGAGGCCACACAACACTCTCGTTAACTCAACCATAAATATTGTTAGTCGTCATCCCTCACCTCAGTCTTGAATGGAGGCCGACCTTAATAACTTACATAGGAAGGGAGGACATCTCCCTCGTGTCAATTTAATGACGATCTTGTGGATTAATGGTAGGAGGTGGGTGCTCAGTATGGGTGGATGCATTGCAGTCATGTCTGCCCCTTGGATATCTATCCCACTCAGCCCGGTCTTGCAATACTTCACCTCCACACTTTGTCACCTCGCTCAACCCGAGAATTGGGTTTTAGCATAGTTGGTTCTCCTGGTTACAATTCAGTTGATTCTTCTCCCCCTAGCTTATCCATGTCGAGAGAGAGAATAAATCCCATGTGAAATCCTTCCTGGTACATTCATGCAGCTAAGTAGAGACACCTACATAATCTGGAGCGGGACCTGTCCATTGCTAGGACTCAATGCACATCGAGGAATGATACTCCTCCAATGGACTACGTTGAGGAGGAATTCCTAGAGGAACCTATCTAGGTTCCACCAGAATCCCTCCTCTACATGGTCCCAGAGGATTACTTGCACCCCAACACCAATAAAGTGGATACAAGTACTGAGGCAAGCATGGAAGGTGTCACATGTGTTGTTCAAGAGGAATTCCTGAAGGAATTCCTCCACATGACCCTAAGCACTTACATTCACCCCAACACCAGTGAAGCAGTTGTAGGAGCAGTGGAGGATATGGAAGGAGTCACCTGCACTATGCAGGGGGATTCTCCCATCTCGGCACCTCCACCACTGAATGCAATTCAAGAATGCAACCTCCCCCCAGCCTCTTCACCCTGGAGAAGATGGAGTTCATTTTCGACATAAAAAGCTACATGGCGAACCAACTTCATCGTGACACCCTCATAAACAATCAGATTGATATGTTGTTCGATGCATTTTTGAATGCACCGACCAAGTAGCGATGCCCGACCTATGTGTAGCCCTTTGTGCTCCAACCCAACCATGGTATCCTTCACAGTGGAGCTTCGGAAGATAGATCCTATGGTCCGCAAAACCCTGCTAATGATTAGACTCACACAGTTCTTTGAGCTCCACCAACACAATGATGGTTCTTTTTTCTTGTTAACCTGCACTGGTACTCTGCTCATTTCTTGGTTAGTTTTCATTTTTTAGAAGTTGTTAGTTTGTTCTAGCTTACATAGACAACTCCGTCAGCACTATCATCAGCCACCTGCTCTGGTTTCCAATTGGTAGGGCAAGTGGCATATTTCTTTTTTGGCCAAAAGTATAATAGGTGGCCACCTATTTCGGTTTCCACTAGTTTGGCGGAACAGGTGGCAGGCCAGTGACATGTATCAATTTTTTTGCAACGACAACACAGTAATAGGAATTACCTCTTTTTATTTAAAAAAAAAACAATGTTACAATTCCAAGCGATGAATATAATTAGGATGATGGAAACAAATAAATATTTGTAAATGTTTTGTTTCAACATTTATATTGAGGATGTGTCATTTTATTATGGGTATCTATAATGACCAATTATATTTTTTTTTCTTCATTTTATAATTATGTTCGATATGAAAAGTTAACAACCATTCACAACCACCATATTGAAAACACATTAAATATTACAAGCATAAGATGTGGTTTTGATATATTTTTATTGTCATATTTATTGTTTATTATAGCAATTTTATGTTGTATTACATTAACATATGTGTATTTTAACCTTTGAATTACTAAGCATTAATTGAGATATCACAAAGTTGGTGACATACAATAGTAAATATTTATTTTAAATTATGTTTTATTTAATAAAAAAATAAAGATATTAAAAAATCAAACCTCAAAATTTTTATTGTTTGAAAAAAATATAAATTAAAATAAATATATACTTACTTTGATGAAACTTCTAAGGACAATTTCAAGAAAATAACTTTGTGCAACATCTCTGAGTTCTAGAATCACACTTGTGGTGCTGGAATTGCCAACTTGATAGCATTCCCAACCTTAACTAGTGCAACTATCATGGCCTTCACCTATTCCACTCCATCCTTTAGTTTTATAATCATATAAACTTATATTAATCATTCTTTTTACATTCTCCTTGAAATGAGTGTCAATATAGGAAGGACATGGAAATTCTAAAAGAGTCTTTTTATAGAGCCTAGTCAGACTTAAGAAAATTTATAATGATCTACACTTATCTAAAAATACAAAAATCTTTGTCAATTTTACTAATTTTTAATACTAATTATAAAATGTTTGGTGATATTCTTTTTTAATGAAAATTCATAAAGTTAGTATTAGAGTAAAAAATTGTGAAACCATTTCATGGAAAGTGTATAGATCAAAATGTATTATTATTCTTTGTATTTAGTATTTTAAATTTAATTAAATACATTTCATATATTATAATATTTGGATAATATAAATTAATAAATTCTTTGGAAAATTAAATATTAATAAAATATAATAATTGTAATTTTAGTAAACAATAATATTATAACTTTGTCTTGTAATCTTTGAATAATAAAAATTAAAAAAACAACATTATTATTACATCACCATCATTATTATTAGTGAATAATTATATTATAATGTTATTATTATAACATATAAAAAATACATAATTATTCAAATCACAATCATTTCACTCATCATATTTAAACAATTCACCTTGAAGAAGAGTTAAATATTATATGGCATTACTGGTAATGTTGACCAAAATTTGGTCACCTATATGAAGAGTTTTGAACTATTATCAACTTTGCCATGCATTTAGCGGAATCAAAATCAAAGTCCAATGGAGGTATTACAAGAAGAAATATGAAAAATGTTGTAAGTGACATGTTCTCTCCCCCCTTTTCCCTTCACCTCTATTCATTCTCTCATTTTATACTTAGTCATTTTTCCCATTGTCTCATTACTTTCATATTCCCCTTACCATTTTCCACACTTAGCCATTTTTCCTTATTCCTTTCCAGGTTCACATTCATTTCCATTTTCTTTATTTTCCCATTTCTTTTTTATTTTCCTTTCCATTTTCATTATCCCATTTTTCCATTTCTTTCCTTTTCCCTTTTTCCTTTCCCAAATTTCACGTAATTCCTTTCATGTGACCCATTATATACTTTCCAGACTTAGTCTTATTTACTATGGCTTACCGCCTAAGAGTATGTTTTATCTCCGCTACCCTCATCGGGTTCATGGGTTGGTGATAGAACTTTATTAACCAATGAGATATATCCACATGGCAGTTAAATGGATGGTACCACATGACAACTAATTAATGGAGACACATGGAAACATACAAAAAGTGACACATGGTGTGATTTTATTGGATGACATATGGTGGATTCTTATTGGTAGATTGTTGGCCTATCGAGTGATGAAATGTGACAACATTTGGTTGGGTGACTCATCATTGCTAACTGGGCATATTGGTGGTTGAATGAGCATGCACAATTATTATTATATTCAACAATTTTCCAAGGGTTGAATCCTCCATGCTCCATAGTCTCCTCTCTTCTTTATTTCTTACCAAGTGTGTGTTAAACTTAACATTATATACCACTAAGACTCTTCTATTCACGTACATGTGGGATAAGAATAATAAATAAAAGTCAAAATTCAACAAAGGAGATCGAAATTAAATAAAGGGTCCACATTTACCAATCAAACTTGATCGATGGTGGCTGAGCCATGATTTTGCAAAGGCTATATCTTGAGTTCCCGACCTCCATTTGTAGAAAACGTTATACCATTGGAAATATATTTTGATGTTGAAGATGGTGGTATAGGTTTCAAATGTTGAAAGTTGATACATTTTTCTCAGAAATTAAAATATCAGTCAACTGCATTTTTTAATGGGCTTGTGTGACAACTCAACTTCACGAGCTCATATCTTGAGATCTAGGCAACGGATTTGGAAAAAAATTATATCGTTGGAAAGATAAGATAGTGAATATCACATATCAAATGATTTTAATGGATAAACATTTTATTTTCCTTCCCATATAATTAAAACAAAGTCATCCTCTTTTAAAGGGAAATTAATTAAATTTCAAAAAATATAGGTTTAATTAAAACTTTTATTAAAAAAAGGAGAGGCACCCACTTTCAATATACTTGTATTAATGATGTGAATTTATTAATGAGGAATTAATGAGGCATTAATTAAAGGAAATTTTTCAAGAATAAACTTGTACGTGAATTTCTAGAAGGGATAAACCCTATCTACTCAAGTAGTTAGAAAATCTCTTCTTAAAAAGAGAAGAGAGGCTTCATCAAATGGTCCAAGAATTAGTATTGTCAAAGAGGCATGACAAAATATCAAAGGAAGAAGAATATAGAACCATGGATACACAATCAAAATTATGATCAAAAGAAAGAAATCTCCATCTTCTCCATTCTTTCTATTCTTGTACACCACTTCTCATAGTTTTATGCTTGAATCTCAGAGTCGGGCACATGGCTGGGTTGTTGAGTGTTCTTCTTATATTCTTCTAAGATATTTTCTTATATGATCATGGAGTGTTTGCAGCCACATACATGACTACTAAATCTTTTGTAATGAAAAACATCTTTCATTAATAAAACTCCACAAAGAATTATTTCAGGGTTGATCTTGACTGTATCTTGTAACTTTGAGTTTTAAGTATGAGATATTTTAGGTTGACCTATCAATTTCTCTTTTATTATTAATTGTAGTACTCTCTTAAAATTCTTTGAGATGATCAAATCATTTCTCTCCTATTTCTCATGAAGAAGATATGGATGTATTTATATATGATTAAGAAGATTGTGTGTGATTTTGATCACAATTTCATTTTGATTTTGAAGCCCTCCTTCAATATTTGCTTATTGAATAAAGAATTTTTCTACACATAAAGATCATATTGGGTTATTGAAGATACATTTGCATTTAAATCCAAGCAATAAATATTTGGGGTTTCTTTTCTAACACTCTCCCTAATCCAAGATATTCAAAGATATATATTTTAGCCAAAGAGGAGAACCATCTCTCTAAAAATGAAGGAGGACTAATGTCCTCATGATGTTGTCGTTTCGGTCCTGACGGATTCAAGCGTCAACAAGTAATAAATTTTTGCAATCACAATCCAAATTAAACGATTTCATAAAAGTAAAGTTAAACATTATATAGAAATAGTACAAAATTAAATGAGTGATACATCTCAAATTTAACTTAAAAATAGAGAAATCATTAACAATGTTGATCATTATCATACTCATAATACATTTTATAAATAAAAAAATAAAAACCACAACAATATATGAAAAACATAATATACATGAGTGATATACGTACGAATATATATGTCAAACATACATCTCAACAAAATATGCAATAAACATGTCATATATACATCTCAATTCAAATATAAAACAATCAATAGACATGCCAATCAGTACCACTACTATTTAGATCCACCACCAGAGCCAACAACATCACTGTTTCTGCTACTAGAAGTAGAGGGTCTATCAATAATAATTTCAGAAAGAAATGTTGACATAAGTACACTATCAAATGTATCTCTATCAATATGATCAACATGTGTATCAATACCCAATGTGAACATAGTGTCCAAAGAATCAAAATCTTGTGACACATGTGGAGGAGGAGGAGGATGATGATGATCAGTGGATGATGGCACATGAGGAGGAGAAGAACAAGGATTGGTGGATGGTGACACAAGTGGAGGAGGAGGAGGAGGATGATCAGTGGATGGTGACGCATGTGGAGGATAAGTAGAAGGATAGTTGGATGGTGCAAACACATGTGGAGGGGGAGGAGGAGGATCAGTCATGGATGCAGGTTTAAGCACATGTGGAGGGTAAGTAGAAGGATTGGTGGATGGTGCAGACTACTCATGTGGAGGAGAAGCAGGAGGAGGAGGAGGAGGAGGAGGAGTAGGAGGACCATGTGGTCGAGTAGAATATGTCGATGGGTTTGTTGATGAGCCATATGGAGTAGGATCATGAGCAGGACCCCTCAACCTCTCGATGAGGTTGAGGACACTAACAATATGACACATAAACAATGTCATGTCATGAGGAAGGATTTCCCATATCGTACAAATATATAGTACGTGTAATATGTCTCTAATTGGTGCGGGTACCACTCCTTGACCAATGATGACACAACATAGGTGATCTTCCACCTCTCTCTGGACTCTCCGATCTAGACTATGTTACATGTGGGGTCTCTATACTACAGGATAGTCCTTTATCTACTCCATATCCTCATCCTGTTGGGGAAGATCATCCCCAACATATGTGTCAATATCTGCAAAACAATAGATAATAATAATAATAATAAGATAATTGAAACAAAATGTTACAACAAATTACATGTGCATTAAATAAGACATAAAAATATGAAAATAGATTTATCAAAACATAATGATAATATTACCTCTCTCATTTGGTAGCTCAACTATTGTAAATAGGATGTTTGGAAATCCTCTCCAATCCATCCCTACGTACGAGTACTATATAATATTGGGGATAAGATTTCCCTCTCTAGCCAAAAAATCACATGCATCCCTATTGACCTGAGGATAGGGAAAGTCGAGTTGGCCTCTCTTGGGTAACACCTTCTCCCACATGTGCATATGCACATCAAGTATAGTCCTGGTAGGAAAGCAAGGTAATAATAGTTGAGTAGCATGAACCCTATCAAAAAGTAATGTAAATAACTATGACGTGAATGAGAAGAATATTGTCCCATTTGAAAAAATGCGATAGTGATCCAATGCAAAACAAAACTATCTCAAAACAATATCCAAGCACCTAATTAATCAGGGCCTCCACATTAAAATATATACATAATGGTTGAACAAAGAACAACTAGTGCACTACCCACTAGAGCTAATGTGTGACAGTACCGAGAGAATAAGACACATGAACCTAACTTGCTCTCTATCAAATGAATGTACCCATAGCTGACCACCATGAACGTGGAATTATGAAGAGGAATGAATTTCCGAAAGAACATATCTCTGCACATGTGCCATCTAGGTCACTCTTGTAGTACCATCTGATAGATCATGGAATTGGGGCAAAGCCTCTCCCCTCCAAGACAACCCAGTGATGAAATAACATCCTCCTCTATGGGATGATACCACAGATTGAGACTGACCCTGAATGCATGTCGATCATGATCAAAATGATGGATCAATTGTTGTAACAACAAAGAGTCCCACCTAAGGGATGTATCCTCTTTATAAAAATTGAGGAGGCAAACATCCATCAAAATGACACATGTTTGTTGTGAATTAGGGTGAGCGAACAACTCCCTCTCATGTACAAATGTGTATGTTTCGAACTGCTATTGTTGTTGATGCTCTCATTGTTGTCGTCTCTGATTCACATACAAATATTGTTAAACACATATATATAGATAAAATAAATTGTAATTGTAAAACACACACATATGTAAATAACTTGTATTTAAAAAAATATAAAATGATTTTTTGTTTGCAAAAAAATATAGAAAAGTAATTGGTGCTCCTAAAACAAAACATACACATTGCCAATGGTGCTTCATTTCAAACAAACAACACCATTGTGTGATGTTGTTACTCAAATGCACTAGTGTGCCACATTTCTTGTCGTACCACCATGTATTTTTTTGGTGCATCCCATAAGACACACCACATCGTGGAATTGTGGAATAATCGACCCAGTTCCATGCTCTTTACAACACTGGTGCGTTTGTTGTACCTAAAGGCATCGTTACGTTAATTTTATTTTAGTAACTTAAGTGATGTGATGTGTTAACATGAATTCACTGGTGCAACCATGATATTATAGCACCAACATTACATTCGACAATACATTGGGTTTTATAGAGCATAAGTAATAGGGCTTCAAATGAAACACTCTGACATGCCAAACCATTCAATATTTTCCCGGTGTTGTTCTTTTAACTACCCCAGTTCATTTCATTAACAAAGGCACATCACTACACTAAAATTTATGACGTGCAAAATTTCTGGAGAACTTTGTTAAACTGAGAGCACGAGTGTGAAGTTATACCAGAGCACAAGCATGTTTTTTAGTGGTGCATTTCCTTTAATAATTCACTGGAGACGGGGTCTCATAAAAGACACACTTCTATGTTTATTTTTCAAACCCTATCACAATGCGTAATGTTCAAGTTTATGTAGCGGTGCTCCATGCTTATTATCGATGCATTACCATGTATTTTAGTGGTGCATTGAATACAACGCATCATGATGATAGATGATGAAATATTTTGGCAGGTATTGTGATCTTTACAACACCGATGCGTTTCTTAGACCTATGGGCACCACTAGGTTAAATTTTTTTATCACAACTTAAGCAGTGTGATGCATTACTACTACCACACTAGTTCTACCATGATATTGGAGCACATATATTTTTTTCACAAGTGCATTGTGCTGCATAGAGAACCAGTCATGGGGCATCCAATGAGATGACCCTCTATGCCAAGTCAGTCATTATTTGTCCTGCTGCACTTTGTTAAACTGAAATCACTGGTGTGCTAGTTCTACCAGAGCACCGACATGTTTCTTAGTGGTTTTTTGTCTTTAATAATGCAACAAATATGGGTCCTCGCAAAATATGCACCACTATGTTTATTTTTCAAAACCTATCGCAACACGTGTTTACGCACTAGTTATGCATGCTTATTCTGGAATTTCCATGTATTTTAGCAGTGTTTTGAATAAGACACACCACACTAATATATTATGAAATATTCTTCCCAGTATTATTCTCTTTACAATAATGATGTTTTTGGACCTATGGGCACTGCTATGTTAAATTGTTTTATCGCAACTTATGTGATGAAATGTGCTACTAATAATGCATTGGTTCTTTGGTGATGTTGGAGCACTTGTTCAGTGGTGCATTCTAAATCATAGAGCACTGGTCATAGGGTGTCTAATGAGATTCTCCACTGTATCAATTCAGTCAATATATCTCCTGATGCGGTTTTGTAAACAACAAGGGTATATTTGGTTAAAATGATTGCACCACTACGCCAAATTTTAAGTAACATAAAGTTAGTGGTGCGGTTAATTAAACGGAACGTTCCGATGCAAGGAGAAACTATGTATGTTTCAGCTGTGTGGTGTGTTTGAGAATAGGGTGGAACACGACATGAAACATAAAACACAATACTATAAATAATTGAAGAGGGAACAAAACAATCGAAGACAGAAGGTGGTGTCTAAAGACACCGTTACACCACTTAAGCAAAGCACACTTTGATCATAACATCATAGTGCAAATTGGACCTTGATCTCTCCATATGATATCAACTTGATCTCTTTATTTCCATGATGATAATATCCCAAGGGGTATGTTGTTTATAACCTCAAGAGATAACCAACTTCCATAGAATCTAGAAGATCTTGTCCACATGTAACCGTCGATTGTTAGAGTTGACTCTGCTAAATCCACACTTTCGAGTTGGCTCGATAAGGATGCTCAACCTGATCGAACATACATCTAACTCATAGTCTATTATTTGTTTTGTCGATCCACCACCCGACTATCTTCGACTGCTGGTCTACTACTTGACAAACTGATGTAGAGATATGGTCGATTGCTTGATTGACTATATCTAGGTGTAGGTCAACCACTTAACCAATTGAATCTAGGAGATGTGTGATGAACCATCAATGCTTGATGTTCTAACACCTCCCCATCAATGCATGTCTTTGGATATTCAGGAGGTGAAATTAAATCATCATGACACCCCCCCCATAATTGCAGCTTCTTGAATCTTGGGCATCATATGGAGCTTGACAAATAGAAATTCAACTAAATGTTTTGTGAAGATATCAACAACCTGATCATATGTTCTACAATAGTCAAGAGAGACAATGTTCTCATGAATTGATTGTCTTAAATAGTGGACATGGAGCTCAACATGTTTCATCTTAATGTGGGTAATATGATTGTAAACAAATTGTATGGAACTATGATTATCATATTAGATTGTAGTCAAGGTCTGAACATGAAAACCATGTTCTCCCAAAAGTTGGCAAATCTAGACTACTTTAGTATCTACTTGAATGACACCACTATATTCTTCTTCTATAGTCGATAAAGAGACTACCTTTTGTTTCTTACATGACCACACCAATGGTCCAGTGTTACAGAGAAACAAATAGACAAAATTGGACTTTCAATCATCAATGTCTCCATCCCAGTTGGAGCCGGTGAAGTCGGTGAGTGAATCTGGACTTCGAAAATACTTGATACCAAAATGAGTAATACCCTTGAGATAGTGGACAATTTTTTTGACTACTTTCTAGTGGATTTCTTTAGGATCCCACATAAACGGATACACCACACTAACAACAATTGAAATGTCAAGTCGACTATGAGTAAGATAAATAATATTTCCAACCAATTGTCAATAAAGTGTAGCATTGAATGTGGGTGTTTGACAAGTTTTGGTAAGATTTACTCCAGACTGAAAAGGAGTAGCACAAGTCTTGCAATCATCCATATTAAAACATGTCAAAATATCCATCACATATTTAGACTAAGAAATGAAAAAGGAATCACATAGTGGTAATACTTGAAGACCCAAAAAATATTGTAGTGTACCAAGATCTATCATGTCAAAGGAGTCACCAAGTTGCTTCTTCAATCTAATGATGAGATCATTATTATTTCCCATAATGAGTAGGTCATCTACATATACAACAACAATCAAGATGTATCCATTGGTATGGAGTACACAGAGGCTGTGATCATGTTCACAACGTTTGAAACCAAGTTGAAGAAATAAATCATCAATATTAGCATACCAAGCTTGGGGAGCCTACTTCAAACCATAAAGTGAGTTCTTGAGTTGATAAACCAAGTTAGAATCTATCACAAAACTAGGTGGTTGTTCCATGAAAATTTCTTCAGATAGGTCTCCATGAAGAAAGACTCTCTTCACAGCTGTTTGATGGATTTTCCATCCAAAATGAGCAAGAAGGGAAATAATCAGTTGAACATAGTTCATCTTTGTAACATATACAAAGGTCTCAATGTAGTTGATTCCTTATTGTTGAGAAAATCTCTTTGCAACCAAGAGTGATTTATGTCACTCAAAAACACCTTCAGAGGTAAATTTGGTTATGTACACCCATCAACACTTGACATTGTTATTTCCTTGTAGTCGGGGAACTAAGTACCAAGTGTGATTATTTGACGAAGAATAAATTTCTGTCTGTACGATCTGCTCCCATTTAGGTCATCCTTCAACATCTGAGTAGGAAACATGATCAAAATTTTCAAGTACACGAGTTATCAAGGCAACATTTTCATTTATCTTTTGACTTTGAGTTTGTCATTCAAATGAGACATCTCCAACATCAGCTCCAGTATCTTCAATTCTCTTGAAAACCCATATGGGTAGATAAGAAATAGGTGAAATACATTGTTAAGCCCTAATGTTGGCTCATTACCCCTTAATTGGGGAATATTATATTAGTAATGTTATTTTATTTATGTCGGATTTAGGCCATTAGTTGTAATTATACCTCCTAGTCTCCTATATATACCAAG
>CBVK0102174940.1:0-13140 GCA_900067695.1 Picea abies | reverse complement strand
AATCATCTTGTACTTGAACATTTAAGTGGGGTAAAAGGAGTTTGCCCCCTCGAAGAGGCTTATTATCTGAAATTATCTCTGTTTCAAGGCATTGAGTACTTTTCCTGAGGTTTTTCCATGCTATATTGATGTTTGGTTCTTAACATACATTTTACCGTAGTATGTCGATTAGAAGTCAAAGGATATTCATTCGACAAACCAGTTGAAATAGAGGACGGCGGACTAGCTGACTCAGATGTCAATGATCTAGTTGAAATAGGAACAAAGTTTGACTGTATAATGGAAGGATTACAATATTGAATAGGAGAACCAATATTAGAGACAAAATCAAAGGGATCATCCTACAACAATATAGATGGTCCATTCGATAACTTAATGGAAGAATACTTCTCATCAAACCATTTATTTTGTCTGACAATAATTTGTCATTTGACAGGATCAAAAAATCAAAAGGCTTTTGACTCTTCAGAGTAGCCCATCATGATGCAATCATGAATCTTTGCATCCAACTTATTTATGTAATCATCGAAAATATGATCCCAGGAAACACATCCAAACACATGGAGGTGGCTAGCTTAAGGATTATTTCTACACCAACGTTCGACTGGAGTCAAGGAAGGAACAACTCAAGTCGATTTGTGATTGAGCAGATAGTTTGCATAATACACAGCTTCAACATAGAAGCGAGGACATAGATCTTTAGTTTGCAAAATACATCTAGAAATTTCGACTAACGTTTTATTCTTGCATTTTTTTATTCCATTCTGTTGAGGTGTGTGAGGGACCAACCACTACCACTCAATACTAGATTGAACTAGGTATTCTTCAAAAGTTTTATTTACATACTCACCACCATTTTGTGATCTCAGGAACTTGATGAGTCGCCCACATTTCTTTTCAGAAAAGGATCTAAAATCCTTGAAATTTTCAAATACATTGTTCTTGTTCTTAAGGAAATATACCCATGTGAAACGAGAGAAATCATCAATAAAGGTTAAAATATACCTTGCACCTACTAGTGAAGGTATATTGATGCAATAGTCATCACTATGGACTGGCTCCAATAGGTTCTATACTCACCACACTTTACTATATTCTAATGGTGCTTGATGATGCTTCCCAAGCACATAACCCTTACATGCTCCTTCAGGGGGAAACACATTAAGTAGACAAACAACAATGTTTTGAGTTTTCAGTTCCTGGAGACTTTGGAAGTTTAGGTGTTCAAGTCTCTCATGAAATATTTGACTTCTCTCATTAGTGTGAGAAAAAAGTGTATTCGATTCAGTGTCAGTTCGATTCATGTAAGAAAATTTGTACACACTACTCGTTGGGTCAGGAAGCCCACCGACAATAATCGACTTGACTTTCTTCAAATCACGAACATAGAATCGATATGAATAAAATTCCACAATCTTACTTGTCTGTGTTAACTGAGAAATAAAAAATAGATTGGTACTGAGGTTTGACACATGATATATGTTGACAATCTTCCCATTTTGATAGATAACAACACCTTGAGTAACAAAATCCAGAGCAAAATCATCAGTAATGTAGATTTCTCTCTCCTTGGCTTCATCCAACCATGTGAACAAGGATGCATCCTTATCCATGTGATGAGTGCACCCAGAGTTGACTACCCATTCATTCTGCATAGAATGAGACAACAAAGATTAAGAAGTTATAACTTGGAAGGTGAAATTATCAACGGGTTGACATACAACTGACACATCTCTTTCAAGGCATTTAATATTCTCCTCTAAATAGTCTATCTTCTTATAGCAAACTTTCTCTGCATGTCTAGTCTTTCCACAATAATGACATGTCTTCTTCTTTCAGCCACGTTGGGGTGCATTTGTCTGTCCCTTAGGTTTCTATTTGTGGTATGTAGGATTATGTGTAGAGGCATCAAATCATATTATATCCGTTGGATCCATCTTTTTCTTTCCCCGAGAAAGTGGTATTGATGTTTACCACCAATCTTTCCTTCTTCAAGCAAACTATGTTGATCAACAATAAAAACACCACAAAAAGATTCAAAGGTGTAATTCTTACCATATTCCTTGTGTGCTTTCAAGTTGGTGCAAAAATTTGACACGAACAGATCGACTGGTGTTCTCAAGTTCATCGGGACCAACTTGATGAGTTTTCCATCCTTGTTCTGATAGTTCTTTCCACATTCTCCCAATTTCAACTGGAGTTATTTGACATGTACCAAATAGTCCTATATTCTTTCAATAGAATGAGGATCAAAAGATATCAACTCTTTCTCCAAATGCATAACGTGGCTCCCATTGACTCGGTCGAACAACGTCTTCAAATTCTTCCAGAAATGATGAGGGAAGTCGATTCCACTGAGGTGAAATCAAATCTCCCATGAGATATAGGTCGTGATGACCCCTAAATCCTTGTCCTTCTTTCCATCAACAATTAAATTTTCTTGGTCATCTGTTGAATTTGGAATCATAATATTTTTATACTGCCACAATACTTTTCTCTTCAGTATGCTTTCCATGTCTGGTGTCCATACTCCATAATTTGATCAGTTCATGACAACATGATCAATTTCGAAGTGATCTTCAATATCTAGATAGAAATTGTTCTTGTTTCAATAAGTTCCAATCAACAAAACACTGCCCCAACTTCAATCACACAACATATCCAATTCAACAAGGTTTTCAGATAACGGGTCAAAGTTTTAAACCATCTTCTCCAAGACCAGTTTGGGGAATAGGATGGAACATGACATGAAACAAAAAACATATTATTGTAGATAATCAAAGAGGGAAAAAAAATCTGAATACAAAAGGTGGTGTCTAAAGAAATTTTTACAACACTTAAGCAAAGTGCATTGTAATTAGAACATCACAGTGCATATTGGACCTTGATATCTCCATATGATATCAACTTGATCATTTGATCGTCATGATGATAATGACCTAAGGGGTCTGCTATTTATAGCCTCAAGATCTAACAAACTTGCATAGAATTCGAAATATCTTGTCCACATGTAACCTTTGGTTATTAGAGTTGACTCCACCAAATCCACGATGTCGAGTTGGATCGACAAGGATGATCGACTCAACCGACTATCTGTCTAACTCGTAGTTAATTTTTGGGCTGGTTGATCCACCGCTTGACTATCTTCGACTGTTGGTCAACTACTTGACCAACTGATGTAGATACATAGTCGATCACTTGAACGAATGTATCTAGGTGTAGGTCAATCACCCAACTGACTGAATCTAGGAGATGTGTGTTGTACGATCAATTCTTGATGTTCCAACATGGCATACCAAAGGATACACCACTTTGTTTTTTAAATTTATCGCAATGCTCTTCCTTGAATGATACTGGTATGTACATTTATATTAGACACACCAAAGGTGGTGCTTAATGTGATCTTAGCACATGACACACCACTTCAGGGTGAGCTGAAGCATTCATGAGTACTACGTGGAATTGGATTTGTTTTTTGGAAAAAATGTCAAATTTTAAGCTAAATTAAAATTTTGATTGGATGAAAATGAAAATAGGAAGGTGATAAACAATTTACCTAGAATCTTATGTGGTAATAAATAATCTACCCTACCTCGGTGCTCTTGACGACAATGATGAACACTGGGGCATAATTTTCAATGACATTGGTGTGCTTTGATCGATGCTTATTATTTTTATTATAACATATGATGGTGCTTTTGAACATTTAAGCACTAGTGCATTATTGTCTATGTGTGTATCGGTGCATATGAGCCATAAAGGTTGTAATGTCCCCATTTTGGGACATTATAACTTTACAAAGTGCTATGTCTACCAGAGTATCCAAATAGGGGTGACAGAGAGTTCGAGAGATATTGAGGGGTTTTATTGGGCCTGAATTCCATCATTCATCATCAGGATCCATTCTTCACAGCTTGGTTTTGGTTTTGTTGCATTCCGACGATTTCCATAATTTTGAGTTATTATGGGTCATATATTAATTAATTTCACTAAGAAGGTCATAATGGGCATATTAATTGGAGAAACCTCTTAGTGTAATAGCTTATCAGAATCGGGAAGAAGAGCACTACATGCTAAGATGATGAGAAGTGACTTTCAGTGGCCGAAGAAGCCATAAGGATGGATAAATCACTTTTTAGAGGTAAAATGATTAATTAATTAAGTGATTTAATCAAGGAATAATAAAATAA
Organism: Picea abies; assembly: GCA_900067695.1. Taxonomy (NCBI): domain Eukaryota; kingdom Viridiplantae; phylum Streptophyta; class Pinopsida; order Pinales; family Pinaceae; genus Picea; species Picea abies. Next base: position 8,950 of record CBVK0102174940.1, on the reverse strand, counting down.
AGTAAAAGTCGCTTGGAGGGAAAAGGTCAACAATGAATTAGGGTTTCAAAAGTGAATTAGGGTTTTGGAAAGCTATAAGAGAAGAGTCAGCGACCTAGTTCATCATTATGCAAATTATGGCTTGTCATTGAGGAAAAGAGGCACATCTCAGGAGAGATAGTTCAATGGATTCCAGGAGGAAGACACTAGTTGGCTGATTTTGGTGTTGAGAGACACACCCTAGTCATCGAGAATATCATTAAGATCTTCCATCATTCTTCAGCAGCAATTACACAGTGTTCAGCAGCAAGGGCACATTCATCTAGAGTGAGGGCACAACTTCTGAGAGGGTTTTTAGTCGACTTATCCCAACCAGGGAGAATTATGAGATTTCCCTCCAACCCATTTGAGAGGAGGAAAAGGCACATCTATTTCCTAGTTCATCATCATATTTTGATGGAATAATCAACTGGGTTGCATTTTCCAGACTTGGATGTGTGACACTTTTGGTGGGCACATTTGGGGTTCCAGAGCGAGCATCAGACCAGATTCAGGGAAACCCTTCTGACCCATTTCCTAGTATGCCAAGGCAGCCGTTTTGAGACATATCTCATCTCATTCCGACGGTGGAATCACTAGGATGCATTTTTCCAGAAGAAGAGAGGTGCATTCCCCTAGGGGTATCCATCCAAGTCCAGATTCATCAGCAGAGGGGTCCAATAGATACCAGTACTGAGGACTAGAGCAGTGCGCATCATTTGGGATAGTTTCCAGGCCATTCCGAGAAGTATATCTCCCAGGTAGAACTTTCCATACTTCTAGCAATTACCATCAGAGCTGCCATAGTCCCAGCGCATCCATTGATTCCGCAGTGCTCCCATATTCTGGGTATTATCTTTTAGTTTCTTATTTGTATTCTGGCTAAGATCCTTTGTCCATTGATCTAGTCGAGTATTGTCAGTTTATTCAGCTTCATTCGACCATTTTGTAATCCATAGAGATATCATAATACAAACTTTGCAGTCCTTTGTCGCATTTATTATTTGTATGATCATTTATATGTTGTAAACCATTGATCCTACACACACATTAGCAGTGTTTCCTAGACTAGCAAAGTCAGGAACATTACAATGGTATCAAAGCTAGTTTTCTTGCCAGTCTAAGGGGAAAATCAAATAAGGATCTAGATACATCATTATCAACGAGTGGATTGACAGGAGCACAGATGGAGCACCCATTAGATGCAGGGAGCGTTGCTACAGTTGAAAAGTGCCTTGGAAGCCAAATCATAGATGTAGGGGTAAAGGGAAGGTGCACATTGTTGAGGTGCACTGTGACAACGAGGATGAGGAGATGCATGTGAATGCAACCATAGATGCCTATTTGGAGCAGTCTGATAAAGCTAGTGACTCTTGCACATCTGAGGGACAGTTGTATGGACAGGATGATAGTGCATATCCTTCATCTTCCCCATCAGGTAATGTTGAGGATTCAACACTTCAGCATAGTGGTGATAGTTGTGAGGATTCATATGTGTTGGCACTTAGACATGATGAGATTAGGAGGTTGGATGACCTACCGGTGGGTGTAGACATGGCTTCCAGGAAGTCATGTATGGAGAATGATAATCTTCCTATGATGAGTGAGCCACATTTTTCATCTTCTCAGTCACCTATGCTAGCCACGACACATGAGGATATCAGTGGCATTCCTAATATGGTAGAGGAGCCGTGTGTGGGGATTGTATACATGGAACATATGGATCTGCAGACACAGGAGGAGAGGTGTGTCTTGGAGATAGTTGACCTTACACTTATCTATCAGTATGAGGAGAGTGAATAATCACTCTTGGAGATTCCATTGATGGAACAGGTTGTGGAGACTGACATCTTGTTGGGACACTTACTCCCAGGATTGATCTATAGTGATGAGGATGCACTCCTTATTGGTCGGAATGACCATAGCAAGTGTCTAGACACATCTGTATGGGATCCAGGTGCAGATGATATTAGTAGGGTGAGTGCACAAGAGGATACAACTGCCCATATAGGATATGGTGCGATTCAAATAGGGGTCGTAGTTGGTGATGGCATGCAGTGGCATACATGAAGACTTAGTAGCACAGTGGACAATGGGAAGTTTAGTGCCTTATATTTTAAGGACTGTGTTATTGGGGATTCCATTGTTGACACTAGCAGTGAGAGGCATGAGGTAGCACCTCAATGGGATTGTGACCAGGAGTCACGACACTTGGTAGGACAATTGAGAGTTAGTGAAGACATGATCATGGTAGCCACTAGATGCATTGATGATACACATGCATTGGTGGTAGGTTATTGTTGGAGGGCCTCGATGGCACAGGATAGTTCAGATGGGGGACTTGTCATTGATGACTTCCATACACTCAGGGAGAGAGTGATTGTGATGAGGGATGACTACCAACAATTGTTGAGGGATATGGATTACCTATTAGAGGTTGGCAAGATGTATCACAGGGAATTGAGGGAGTAGGAGGTTGAGGTGGACTGACTCACTCATGAGTTGGTGAGAACATGGATATTCTCAGAAGGCACACAAACAACCCTTAAAGAATCATAGTCCAGATCAGAGGAGCTCCTTGAGGAAATTAGACAGAGATCCACTACATCTATCTCAGCAGATATTCAGATATATCCCTTAGCCACATTGTGAGAGGATGTTGGTGGTTTAGCAATGGAGCACTATTTGAGGGAGGAGCATGAGGAGTACCCAGGATCACTGATGAGTATGGATATAAATGATCCATAGATACATGAGGATGTACATAGGTCACAAGGACCACCCTTCATGAGGGGTGTTGAGACAGTTGAGCAGACACGTACACATGGGGATTCTTGAGCCAGGGGCAGTTATGAGGACACTTCCATTTGTGTTCCAGGATTGGTTGACCTTCATGTAGAGGATGACCCCGTAGTACAACCAAGATCCATGATGTTGCAGGTGTATACATGAGATCACATGAGTATGCAGGGGCACACAGTGATGAGTGGTAGTTCACAGAGATAGACAGAGTTGTACAGTGGAATTCATGGGGATGCAATGGATTGCAAGGAGGAGATGTACTTAGTAGAGCATGGATATTCCTCTCCCTTGCAACATTATACAGATCTGGGATATCACCTTCACCATAGTAGCAATTGCGTGAGTGATGATGGATGGAGAATGATTGACTTGCGGTTGGTGGAGGTACCTACCCATTGTATCCGATGGTTGGTATTCAGTGATGAGTACAGGAGATTATTTACCATGGGTGCCAATGGACGAGATTTTGGTTAAGTCCTTTGGATTGACCAAAGCATATGATACTTTCCAGTCCTACAGTTAGTTGCTGATATTTATGATATCCTTTCTCGATACTTTCATCATTGACAACAACAAAGGGGGAGATAGAAAGTGGCAGGGGACATGGAGAGTTGGTAGGCCGAGACCACTTGATAGGAGTGTCTTGATTGCATTCATCAGGATAGGGGTGGATCATCAAGGGCAGACAGTTGAGGCCATGGGCATGATGGGAAGTATCCTAGGCCATGGGACATAGGATATCTCAAAGGTTGCTACATATTCATACTCTCATTGGGATGAGGGTGGAGTGCTTTCGACAATTACCAGTAGGTCACACCAACAGTTAGTGGGGATTGGAAGTGATGAACTTCCAAATTTGACATGGGATCTAGGATTCCATTTGGTCAATTGTTTGTTTCATCTTATGAGGATCCAAGAATGGAGGGTCCAGTATGGATACTTTGAGTAGACAATCATGATTAGAGTAGATAAACATTGACATGATCGTCCATGTCAGAGACTAGCATGGGACCCTGGGATTACAAGACCGGACATTTCATTGACTGATGGAGAAGAGCAGACATTTGCAGGTGGTAGTCACTTTGATTTTCCATTGAGTTTTAGTATTGGGGAGAGCACGTCATTGACTGGTGATTCATTGAGGTCTTGTGGTACCTCAGTATGGCAGCAACATTTTCAGTCGGTGGGGGTCGTGTTGAGTTTGCTATGGTTCGGTAGGATAGACCCATTTTGGGTTGAGGTAATGTGTTATTTGCATGAGACTCATGGTGTTGATATGTTACATAACTATACTCCACAGGGCATTGTATTTGACATTATGATATGGGATCCATGGATTGGACTGCTTGGTAGTTCAGCGTTTGATGGAGTTGAGTTTCGAGTGGAGTGGTTACTCAGGGAATTGACTGAGATTCCTCAACCAATGATCATTCTACTCATCTGGAGCATGTGGGTGTCATGCGTGGTGAGAACTTGGAGATACCACATCTTGAGGGGAGTCTACCTTTTGTCACACAGGTGGATATGGGACCCTGGTATCATATGTAGTTAGATTCAGTTATTGCTTGAGGACAAGCAATATTCCGGCAAGGAGGACTGTAATGTCCTCATTTTTGGACATTATAACTTTACAGAGTGTTATGCCTACCAGAGTAACCAGATAGGGGTGACAGAGAGTTTGGGAGATATTGAGGGGTTTTATAGCGCCCAAATTCCATCGTTCATCATCAGGATCCATTCTGCACAACTTGGTTTTAGTTTCATTGCATTTCGACGATTTCCATGCTTTTGAGTTATTATGGGTCATATCTTAATTAATTTCACTAAGAAGGTCATAATGGGCATATTACTTGGCAAAACCTCTTATTGTAATAGCTCATTGGAATCGGGAAGAAGAGAACTACATGATAAGATGATGAGAAGCAACTTTCAGTGGCCAGAGAAGCCATACGGATGGATAAATCACTTTTTAGAGGTAAAATGATTAATTAATTAATTAATTAAGTGATTTAATCAAGGAATAATAAAATAAAGTAAAAGTCACTTGGAGGGAAAAGGTCGACAATGAATTAGGGTTTCAACAGTGAATTAGGGTTTTGGAAATCTATAAGAGAAGAGTGAACGACCTAATTCATCATTATGCAGATTATGACTTGTCATTGAGGAGAAGAGGCACATCTCAGGAGAGATAGTTCAATGGATTCCAGGAGGAAGACACCAGTTGGCTGATTTCAGTGTTGAGAGACGTACCCTAGTCACCAGGAAGATCATTCATGTCTTCCATCATTTTCAACAACAGTTACACAGTGTTCAGCAGCAAGGGCGCATTCATCCAGAGTGAGGGCACAACTTTTGAGAGGGTTTTTAGTTGACTTATCCCAACCAGGGAGAATTCCAAGATTTTCCTCCGATCCATTTGAGAGGAGGGAAAGGCACATATTTTTCCTAGTTCCTCATCATATTCCGACAGAGTAATCAACTGGGACACATTTTCCAGACTTGGACGTGTGACACTTTTGGCGGGCACATTTGGGGTTCCAGAGCGAGCATCAGACTAGATTCAGGGAAACCCTTCCGACCCATTTCCCAGTAGACCAAGGTGGTTGTTTTGAGACATATCTCGTCCGATTATGATGGTGGAATCACTATGACACATTTTTCCAGAAGACGAGGGGTGCATTCCCCCAGGGGTATCCATCCGGGGTCCAGATTCATCAACAGAGGGGTCCAACAGATACTAGTATTGAGGACTAGAGAAAGGCACATCATTTGGGATAGTTTCCATGCCATTCTGAGAAGTATAGCTCCTAGGGAAAAGTTTCCAGACTTCCAACAGTTACCGTCAGAGTTGCCATAGTCCCAGCGCATCCATTGATTCCGCAATGCTCCCATATTCCGGGTATTATCTTTTAGTTTCTTATTTGTATTCTGGATAAGATCCTTTGTCTGTTGATCTAGTCGAGTATTGTCAGTTTATTCAGCCGCATTCAACCATTTTGTAATCCACAAAGATATCATAATACAATCTTTGCAATCCTTTGTCACATTTATTATTTGTATGATCATTTATATGTTGTAAACCATTGATCCTACACACACATTAACAACGTTTCCTAGACTAGAAAAGTCAAGAACATTACAAAGTTGCACCAGTAAAAATTAAACCACTGCAAAAAACCTTCGACCGCCTGCCTTCACTAACAACCTCTGCTATAAACAAAGAACAGATAGATTTCTTGGGGAGGTTCTGTAAAAATCTTCACAAAAGGTGTTCTCCTTGTAGTGCATAGTATTTGATTACTAAGTCTTCCAAGAAGGATTAAAATTACATAAAATGTATTCTCGTAGTATATGATGATTAAAATAATAAAAAATATATATCAACCTAAATCTATAGTGTTTCATGACAATCAAATTCTCATAAACATAATCAATCATAAAAATAACATAAATTTTTATATTTATAAACAATCACAAAGAATTAACAAAAGTTGGTCTAAGAAATTGGGTTCTTGTCATCAATTATTTCCACCTAACGATAGGTGTCTCTTATAGATACTACCTCCAAGCCAGGCTATGACGTACTCCAATCCCATTTTCTCTCATGCCTAAATATTCATCTCATTATAAAGCACTCTAGGTATCCCATGTAGCCATCAAACAACCATGGAACTCCCACTACCCCACATAACACAAGGAAGATTTTTCCTTTCTCTACTGAACAATCCTTCACATAAAATTTTCCTTCTAGTGCTTTCAAGTGTGAACAAAAAGAGCCAATATGCTATATGCTTTCTATAAATTGCTTGCAAAAATAATACCTTTATTTCAAGCATCCAAATAGAAAAAAATACATAATGGGCGATGGTTTTCTAACATGCCTAGCCCCCTATTCTCACCCTACAACCATCTATCTTTCCTCCAATGTTTGCAATTTTCTCTTCATATTGTTGATTTGGTCAATTTCGAGATTGGTTCATGGTTAACAATGGAGAATAATGCATGAGCCACATGAACATGGAAATGATAAAATAACTTAATGGAGTGAATGACAATGAGCGAATTTAGGGGAATAATGGTCGACATTAATTCTGACAAAGGGATGCAGGACTCTTACAATTTTTCATAATGATTATATGCAACCCATGTTTTCATAATACATGAATGTCAGTAGAAAAGTTCTCCACGAACCACTTACATGCATGTATAGAAGAGTTTTAATAAGTCAAAGGAAGTGGATGGGCCGATGGTGGAAAAGAGAATACATGCATGTATAGAAGAGTTTTAATAAGTCAAAGGAAGTGGATGGGCCAATGGTGGAAAAGAGAAGAGATGAGAGGTGGAGGTGCAAATGATGGAAAAGAGAAGAGATGGAATGTAATGCTAACACTTAGTAATAAATGATTCACTTTTCCATAAACCTCCCTTCTTCTTCCTCTTTAGTGGAATCATAGCTCTTCATTCACATTTTATATTATATTACAATATTAATATTTACATAAATTTAATACACTCACAAATACACATCATCCATATATGTATATATTTACATAATACATGCATAATTATTTATTAAAAAAATCACAACTACTAAAATTCCATAAAATATATATCCAAACTAAATATATGATAATGTTTATTGCTTTGAATATTTAAATTGTAAAGCAAAGTAGATTATATACATGTACTGACAATTTGTTGAATTACAACAATACTTTTGGAAACCTCATAGCCACTACAGATATCAAGCACGACTATATCTTCCAAGTGGGAAAGAGAGAGTTCCTCGATCATGACTCGCAATAATAGGTGGTTAGAACTGTAATTACACATTATTGTTTGTTATTCATTATTATTAATTTTATTTTATCATTTTAATAGTAAACTTATTTTCTTTAATTAAATATTAAATGTAAGATAAATATTGAATATTATTATTTTTAAATTTAAATATTTATTCTTAAATTTTTACATAATTTAATAATAATAATTTTTTAGATAAAATAAAGATTTGATTAAAGTTTATATAAATTACTTAAGAATTATTAATATATAATTACATTGTGAGGTATGGGTAAAATGAAGTTCATAATCACCTTCAATTATTATGGTGAAATTTATGCATGTTTTCCAAATGTGCATTTAGTTGGGTGGAGGGTATGCAAAACTTTACATTGAATCTATCCTTGCAATGTGTTGTTGTTCATTATTAAGTGTGCAGTATCCTTAGTATCTAGTGGAAGGTATTTTGAAGAGTGATTTATATGTTGTCTATAAGCTGCCATGTGTATGCTGAAAAGAATGTTATTAGTGATGTGTTTGCTAGATTGGTAGGGTCATTGATGGTTTTGAAAAGTACATATGTGTTTGCATGGATGGGAACATCATGGGCAGTTACATGTAATTGTGGAATGGTGTGTTATCAAAGGTGGTGTGGATGACGATGTACCTTTCATGGTGATAGATAGAATGTGGAGAGTGCTTCACTTTGCTTGTATGTGTAGTGAATGAATTGGTATTGTATCTCATGTTGTAGTTATATTGATATATTGTTTCTTTTTTTGAGTTTCATTTCAAAACATTTCTACTTCAATAGTAGTATAAGAATTTATTATTCGTTTGAGTACATAATTTTTTACAATTCATCATAGTTTTAATAGAATTTATGGATTTAAACCATGTCAAAGTTTAGAAACAATCCCAATATTTTGAGTGGACGCTCCACCCATCATCAAGGGATCAAATTGTAACCTTAAATAATAGAGAAGAGTAAGACACTAGTGAGAATAAGTAGGTTTGAAAAGAGGGTTAGTTGTCAGAAATAAGATCAACTAATAACAAAATATTACTAAAAAGGCTATTTGGACAAATTAATAAAATAACGGAATATTACTAATGATAAATCTAAAAATATTTTTAATTAAAAAAAAAGAATCATTAGATAAAGGAAGAGTTATAGAGAGATAATACATGCTAGATGATAAATTAAAGAGAAAGGGTGTGTGCACAAAGTTGGTGGACGAAAAAGTGACAAGGGGGTCAGAAGGAACATGTACGTGTTCCTCATGTCAGATGTTTGAAAAAACCCGAACCTCCACTCAACATACCACATAGGGTGAGATCGGAAGAG
>CBVK0102174935.1:0-10495 GCA_900067695.1 Picea abies | reverse complement strand
GGTCCCCAAAAGGTTACTGACCACTCAACAAGCTCGGGATAGGCCACCCGGCTTGCTCTTTGTCTCTGAAAGATGATTACATCAGGGGAAGCAAAACACAATGAAGCTGAGACATCCACTTCTGGCAGAACCAAGTGACTGCTTTCCTTCCTTCACGGTGTTCTTCTTGCTTCACTGGTAATCCTTCCTCCTTCGTGGGTGCATGCAAAATCCTTTTGCCCTTCTTTGGACGAAGCTCTGGATTAAGCTTCCAACAGCTAGCCTTTTGATGTCCACTCTTGTTGCAAAACGTACGATGAGTTTTCGGCATCCAGACCTGCTTAACCTTCTCCTTCTTCCGTTGTGGACTTGAGCCTTTACGTCGTGTCTTGGCAACACAATGCTTAGGTGAATGACAATAAGTACATGGATAAAGCTTCCACAAGTTCCGGTTTACTTGATTATTCTTGTTATAATCAAAAGGAGAATTAACAAAAACATGACCATTATACCTTCCACGCTGATCTTCACCTTTCTTTGGAGACGACTTGCATTCACTACCACAATCCTGAAGTGATGCGCCATTTCCCTTCGTGAAGTGTTCTTGCAATGTCTTAAGTTGGCCATTTGAAGCTTTACTTGCCTCCGAAGTTTTTGAACCTTTCTTGGAAGACTCTCCAAGGTCCCCTCTTTCATATCCCAATCCTAAGTATCGAGGCCTTTCCTCAACCTCAATAGGATTCACAATGCCTTGACCTCTACATCCAAGGCCCTTTCCTTTTTCATATCCCATCTTGGTTAATATTCTCAAACCTACACCTTCTGTGTGTTTTTCGAATTCACCAAAACCAACTTGATGAGAATGAGGAAAATTTGTTGAGAAACCTTCACTGCATACCTCAGATATGTTGTCTGAAACAGATGTAGAAGGCACTTCCTTCAATGCTTCTTTTCCTTTGTTGTTCTTTGAAGCTTTCACTTGAACCGTGCTCTTTTGTTCCAAGTAGTCTTCATACAACACCTTCACCATCTCGGCCATGGAAAACACCGAATCTCTGAACTCCTTCTCGTCTTGAGAAAGTCCTCCTGTAGATGCCATTTTCCTCCTTGAAATGTGCTCTTCCCTGGCTAACATGCAAAACTCAATTCCAAACGTCAACTAGCTCTGATACCACTTGATCCGTCGGGATTTTTCGAAATGACTTATGGTTGAGTTTTTATTTGCATGCATTTATTAACCATTGGGAAACTTAACTAAAGAACGAGAAAAGAAAATGAATTATACAGCCATTAACATATTTGCAAATCTGAAATGCAATGAAAAACAGCAAACCATAATGCACAAGTTTGATAACGGAGTTCGGCACAACTTTGCCTACGTCTCCGGGCCTTTTCTCTATGATGGAGGCTTCTTTATTTCTGTTCGAAATCTTATTAGTACATCTTTACAATGTCGAATGGCTTTCAGACTGATCTGTTCATGTTCGCCCAGATCTCTAGAATCTTGCACAACTTACGGCACCTGAAACGGATGTCCCGAGCTCTCAGAAATCGTGCGACAGCATCTCCTCCTCAACAGCTTCCTTGCCTCAAACTGGCTTAGACCTGACTTGCCTCAGCATCTCTGCTCTGAATTGCTCTCCAAAAGTTGTCCCCATGGCCTCAAAATGGCCTTGGTTAAATAGTGGGGGAGTTAGTTGTCCATCTCCAACTTCTTCCACAAAAATTAGGCTCTAAAAAAAGCCCAATAACTCCCAAAAATGAGTTAATTACATTAAAAAATCATAAAGTGGTTATAAAAACCCACTTCATAACCATATAATTAGTTATATATGGGCTAGGCACCTTTCTCTTGGGCGCGCGCCCCCTTAAGCGGTCACATGGAGGTTCATGTGGCCACGCGCTAGCCCCTTGGGCTACGCGCGGGCCACCCCAAACGCTAGCACCCCACCCCAAACGCTAGCACCTGGTCACTTGGCGACTGCCCATAGGGCCACGGGCTATGCGCCATCCATAACCGTTACCCAAATGTTAAACCGCCACATTTTTAATAACCCGCGCACAGTTGAAACGGTCCATAATCGTTGGTTCAAACTTACCCCACGCGCCAAGTTGAAAACCCGCGCTCCATTCAAACTGTCGGGTCATATGGTAAGGGTCCCGCCAAATACGCCGCTCGCCCGGTCATATGTGATAGCCATACCACCAAGGGTTGGGGCTAAGCCCTGGCCCTTTTCCCGCCAGACTCAACCACATTTCATTTCAAATATAAAGTTTGTCATTTGAATAACAAGACCCACCGGCTGCCCAGGTGGCTAGCCCGACTTTGCGAGTCCTTTCGAGCCCGGGAGGTCACGGGTTCGACCCCCGGCCATGCCAAACCATTTTTACATTGAAACCAAACAACCAATAATACAGCGCCACGTGGCAGCCCGTGACTGGGCCACGTGGCGCTTTCAAAACCAATCACAACCTGACATGTGTCAGCATCTAATTCGTCCACGTGTGCGCCACATCAACTGCTGCGTCATCTGCCACGTCGACTGTCGTACGCTTTGTCAACTGCCACGTCACTCGAGCCACGTCATCCGCTGACGTCATCCGTGTCACTTTTCACCCTTCCAGTGGTGACACGTGTCACCTTCGGATTGGCCCAACCGTGTGCCAAAAGTGCCAAATCTGCCTGACACGTGTCACTGCCTGAAGTTGTCACGTGTCCTGTACGGACCTGCCACATGTCGTCGTACGGACCTGCCATGTGTCGGCCCCTGGTGCTGCCACGTCACCTGTACGGACCTGCCACGTGTCTTGTACGAACTGACACGTGTCCTGTACGGACAGGTACAGTCAGCGTCCAAAATTTTGTCTGTTTGGCTTGGCGGACAGAATGCGATATCTTCTCCATACGGACTCCGTTTGACATAAAAATTATACCACCGGAATCAGGAAGACGAGCCGGACGCAATGGTGTTAGTTTCGTCGGATTCTGAGCACTTTCATTTTTGAGCATTTTTCATGCCCTGACAGCCTTCTGAATCCGATTTCGGATCATAAAAGGTATGGAAAGTACTCCAATGTTTTCTTTGATTACGAGAATAATGGCCAAGTAACACAAAATTTATGGCATGCATATCCATGTACTTTTTGTGGATTAAATAACCATTGTGTGGCCATGTGTTGGAAGAGAAAATCCTTAATGAAGAAGGTCAAGTCTTTCAGGAAGGAGGCACAATGCAAATATGAATCTCCAAGTCAAAATGGAGAGAATGGAAAGAAGGGCTTGATGTCCAAGAGAATGGGAAAGAACTATTGCACTCATTTCCAGATGAATTCATTGGCTTGATAAGTGTTGGATGCTCCATCAACACCTTCTTCCAAAGCATGGAAAGGGATTTGTGCAAGAACCTGAAAAGAAAGAGGTAGTGGATGAAAGAGTTGGTCAAGTACCAAAAATCCAAGAGGAAGCTCATGAAGAAGATTTCATATCCACAAAAGATGTCATTAATAAGGAGAAACTCAAAGAGGAGCATCCATTAGAATGGTTTGGCAAGAGGTGGATATCATTTTTTCATAGCCTAATTTAGCATTCTAATGTAGCACTACAACCAATCTATTTGGTCTCAAATTCTATTGAAATTGTCCCAAAGTGAGATGGTAGAAGCACAATGCTCTATTCATATCTCTTTGTGTTTGATGTTTCTAAGCACTTTGAGGATCTAGATGAATATGTTTTTTCCATTTTGGTAGCATACCATGAACATGGAAAGCCCCCGTCGGTGAACCAACACTCGATCTAGATCTGGACCAACCCACATTTCCTTCCAAGTCCCAAAGATGATCAAAATGGAGTATACAGATTTCATTGAATGCGACTTGTGGAATGATGGAATTGAAAAGCATGTTGCAGTTGTATGTCATGGAACAGGCTCGCAAAGACTAGAATCGTCTCTAATCATGTGGAGAAAGCAAGGTTCATTTATGGATATTCAATGGAGGGATATTGCAACGACCCTTAACTCATGCTCGGCGGCACCTTCGAGGCCTATAAGTATATTGAAGACGTGGTACCCAAGATTGCTACATGTGTTAGTTATGCGGGAGCTGAAGGTTCCAAGAATCTTGTAAAAACGATTAAAAATATTCATTCTGAAGCTAGTAGAGATTTCCCCTTCCAATACATACGATATTTCAGTGGCTCTGGGATAAATATGTGGAGTTTCTACCTCCCCCACATCCATGTATATGAGAGCCATCAAAATTTCGATTGTGTTGAGGCCTGACAGGGTCTATGGACCAGTCACAACAAAGTTAACTCTCGTGAGACTAGATGATGTGTTCATTAGAAAGTGATGTCATTTTCATGGGGATGCACGTCTTGATTTATATCAGAGAGCACGACCAAAATGCATAAAATTGAATCCCAGGACATTCGACTCCATGACCCAGATGTTCAAGGTTTTTTGGAAGCTTTAATGCAATAGAGACATTGATGGAAGAAAGAGGTATACATAAGGTAATTCTCCATCACCTATCTGCTCCTTCGACGTGCTTTATGTTGTTTCATGCCCAGTTGTAGATGCATATATTGATACTTTGGATATACTAGAGAGGCCCATTCCTGTATAGGCTCAGGAATTCTTCTTCAAGAAGGTTAACTCCGATGGCAAGCCCAATTCCCTTTATGCCAAAGTTTCCAGTAAGAAAAATATGAAAAACAGTTTACTTGTTGCTCAGTTTTTCCCTCGTAGCGGCAATGGTCTGAGTTTATTTGAGTTTATTTGAATCTGAGTTTATTGATGGTAATATTCATTAATTGTAAGTCCAATGATTAGAGCCTGGGAAGGAAACATTGGATGTTCATCTTTGTGCTAATATTTCTTCAACAAGCATTGAAAATTTGTGCACGATATATCCAGGTCTCAAACACCTTTTCAATACTGTGAAACATATCACCATTGGATGCTCTTCATAGAGGAGAAGCACTTCCAGATCTTTCCAAGTTGGATTTATCATATGGAAGTCTCAGCCAGTTGGCAATATAAAATATCGTTTCTCGGTGTCCACACCTGACTCACATGAGTTTAAATGGCTATACAAATATGCATGATCTTGAATGGAGGCTAGAGACTTATGAGCTTTACAACCATATGGGAATAGGAAATGCTATTATTGTGCAAATGGGATGCACAAAAATATATGAGCTTTACAACCATATGGGAATAGGAAATGCTATTACTATGCAAATGGGACACATAAATACATGACAAAAATGAATTTCATTGGTAGAAAAATAAGTTGAATTTGCCACCAGGATCATATCTGTTTGCTCGATTCCTCAGAGGGCCTAGCCATGTGAGGTCGTTTTGCTGGAGAGAAGAATGATGGAGTGAAAATAGGTTACATGTTAAGTGCAAGGAACTTATGTATCAGTTGGGGAAAAGATCAATGTTATTTGCATTGGCTATCTAGACATGACTCCATATTCAAAGAGGTTGTGGAATTATTAATGATTTGTTGGTTGAAGGTCTAAGGTGGAATATACTGCAAGATTTTATCTTCTAATACCATGTACAAAGTGTTGTTTCTCCCTAAATTTCGAGAACATCATCGCATGCAAGGAATTCTAACTTGTTGAAATGGAAAATGGGCTTTAGTTTACGCAACCACTGGAGCTCATGGATGGCCAGGGAGCACGCTTTTGCAACTTGCATCTCGAGAAACTGTTACTATAATCATGATTCTTTTAATGGACAACATATATGTGATGCATTCATACACCAATATTCCCCAATATGGTGAAGAGCGTTTGGTTCATAAGCATGGAAGCGGGGGAAAAGGTGTCATTACACATTTGCTTGGGAGTGCAGATTGTCGAAGGCACCAGCAGAGCTGAGGGAGAGAGATAAAAGTTAGCCTCTATACTTTTGGTGGACGAAAAGTTTTCTTTTTTTTTTATGTGTGTGGAGGTATGATCCAGGATCTCCACACTCTACAAATTCAGAAGATCTTCATTTCCGCTAACACTATCCGCACAACAAAGAGCTCACGACGAGCTTTTCGACCCAATTACAATAAGGTCAAATGGACTTCATATATGCAAGATATGCCTTGTTGAAGTAAAGTAACAAAAAGGAAAAAATAAATTAAATTATTAATAAATATTTAAAGACTATATACTTTGTATTTTCCTCTCAAAATGTAATGGGAAACTAATGGAAGAGATACATATCATTTTAGTTTCCTAGTCTCATGGGAAAGATGATGAGATATTCATGGAGAGTTGAGAGCTTCATGGGAATGTTGAGATTTTCTCTCTTTGAATTATTCCTAGATTTTAAATTATGAGTTCTCTAGAGAGATTTTCTCCTTGATATGTTGAATTAGTTCTCAACCATGTACAACTATATAAAAAATCACTTTGTTCTTTAAAATGGGAAAAAGAAAAAAGAGTATTCTTAAACTATTGGAAGAAAAATAAGAAATTAGGCTTGTCTTCTTTAAGTTTTTGTAGTCCTTTATCTAAAGGAGAGTTGAGCCCCCTTAATGGGGAGACTGTGTAAGCCCCTTAATTGGGAGAATTGAACACCTTAATGGGGAGAGTTTGTAAACCCATCATTGGGAGAATTGTAATCCCATTAATTGGCATAATTGAGCCCCTTAATTGGGAGAGTTTGTGAGCCCCTATTGGGAGAAGATTCCATCCTCTATAAAGGAGAGAACCAGCCTCTATTTGGGAGAAAAAATAACAAAATGGTTTGTTGTTTGATGCAAATCTGGAGACGTATTTCATGTGGGTGAACTCCGTTATCAACTTGTTGAGTATTTTCTTTGTTTTATGTGCTTGTTTACAATTATTGAATCCTAGTGTTTATTGCATTTAATCCAATTCTCTTTATGTAATTATGAGGAATTGAGAAGTTGTTTAGATGAATCTGAATTAGTAGTTTTTAAGCATTAATTTCAGATCATTTAGGGTTTCACCAATTCTTATTTTTATTGTTGTAATTTGATTTCCATAATTAGTAAACACCTTAAATTAACCAAAAAACATTAGATAGAACTTTATAACATAAAACCTATAGGGCCGATTGGTATTCTTAGGGTTAAAAATTAACAATGGAGAATAAACCCATGGATGAAAATGTCTAGAAAATGAAAGTAAACCAGTAGATTTGCACTATAAAATAAACAAATATTTTTGACAATTTATCTTTTATATTTTTTTGTATTTTATACGACATGAAAATAAAAGAATTGAATTTTTAGGGTTTTAATTGTTGGTTGTTGGAGTTAAACTCAATGCCTTGTCCACTTAGGGATTATGGGGTCAAGAAGTATGCCCCTCTAAGAATTGGTTATCAAATTTTATGGATTAGAATGAGAGACTAGGCCCTCAAGGCTAGTATTTTATTGTCTAATCAAGACCCTACAAGAAGAGGGGTATATAGTAGGTTAGTATATATTCATTGGAAGCTCTTCCCCTATATGTTTTATCTACTTCCCCAAGGAAATATCCTTCACCAACAAGATCAACAAAATACTTAGAAAGAATACTTAAAACCCTTGCCAAGGAGCATAGATCTAATAAAGACAAGAGATAAGCACTGACCAAATCAATTTAAGGAAGATGGAATAAATACAAACCCTAGAAATCCTCCCTCCAAGTAGTTGATAACTCATCAATGGATTGATATTTCTATTTTATGTAGAATATTGATCATTCACAATAGCCTTAGAAAAAATAACAAGAAGAATAATCAAGAAAGAAAGAACTCCAAGAATTGACACCAAGAAACTCAAATAAAAGATCTTCTATTAGTGGCTTCAATAATGATCTCCAACAATTCACAACAATTTGGAATGAGAGGAGTGCCTATATTTATAGATGAGGCCTTTAGTTCCTTCTCATTTTTTATTCCCTAAATTAAGCGTAAAGAAATAAAACAAAATGACTTATCATCCACACAATTTGGAGACTAAGTCAAATTATAATTAAAATATGCTTTATAATATATAAAACCCTCATAACGAGGTGACATCACCCTTAAAGAAGGAAATATTTGTTTGGTATCCTCCACATTCTCATGGAAAATGGCTTGAATCGTGCTTAGGAAGACTTCCAACATTCAAAGTCTCATTTTTTAGTCCAATGAACTTATTAATGAATGGAACATTCCCTTGAAAGTGGACAAATCCATATAACAAGGTCGTAAGTCTTCTTAACATAGTATTTAAGTGATGTCTCATCATGAAGGATGGGCTTTAAGTTGTGTTTAATTTAATAAAGGCACTTAAAGAGAATGGCATGTCACTTTTTTAAATGATAATCATGTGTTTCTTCATTAGAGATCACATGTTCAAATCCAGAGGGGGGTAGGGTATGTACACCTCCGTAGACTTTAGCAGTAAAATCGTTGTAAAGAGGGGGTCCCTTGTCCCATAAAAAAGGTGTATCATACACCAATTTGGTGTCCGTCTTGGCTATGAATTTAAAATTAGATTAGATTAGACAATTCATGAAAAGGTGGAAAGTTACTTCTTTGAAAGTGGATGGCTCCTTAAGATGGAATCTTGAGTCTTCATATCATCCTCTTAGGGTATTTCAAGTTATACCATGTCAGATTTTAAATAATACTCTCTTTTTAAATTCAACCACCTTATCCTTTTAAATAATATTTTTTTATAACCCATCCAAAAGTGCCATCAATTTGTAATAACTTTTGATCATGGGTCATGTTGAAATATTGTAACTGCGAAGAATATTCTAATTATAATTGAGTTATTATCATATAGATCAATCCCCTTTTGTAGATTGATCATGTCAGGACTTATGTATGACTAAATCCCATATTGTGGATTGGTCAAACCATGTTTACATGATGCTAATTGAGAATTTGTCCCCTAGGGCTAAAGTGGTTTTAGCCACTAGTTGAAGAAGTCGGCCTTGCTTGATGAAAAGACACAGCCCTAGCACTCCTCAGCTAGTATAAATAAGAGAGGATAGCAACTCATTCACTCACTCACTCAAGTCACTCATCTAGTGCGCAAGTTTGAAGGAAGTTGCAGTTATAAGCAGGAGAAGAGAGAGGCGCATTGCTCAGTCTTGGATTTTCTCTAGTGTTTGGTCTTTTATCTTGGCATTGTATTGGTTATGGGTGTTCTATATGCACTAAAAACACACTAAAAGCCCTCAATTAAATTGTCAACCCGAGGTAAGTAAACTTAGAGTTGTAGCAAAATATATGCCAAGGTAGAAGGGTCGGTAGTAGTATAGTCTAACTAAGGAAGTGGCTATCTAAGGGCTAATCTATTCAAGCAAAGTTATCTAATGAGAAAACCCTACTAAGCAACTTTAAACTATGTAACCTAAGTACTTTTGGACCAAGGATCGATGGATAGTTCTATGAAAACAAGTGAAAACCCTACTTGAAGCAAACTAGTTCAATCATAACATTAAGCAAAAACAACTATTTAAGCATAACAATAAACAAATAGAAACAACAAACTATTGTAACTAGTCTACTTAAATTCAATAAACAACTATCATGTGAAAGCAAGTAAATAAACAAGCAACTATACTATCAAAGAAAGAATAGACAAGTAAGCAATTAACCTATTAAAGAAAATAAACAACTAACTAACCTAGGATAACTTCTACAACAAGTAAACTAAATAAGACTACTCAATAAGCAACTAGCTAAGCTAAGAGACAATTGAACTCTATTCTTAATACAACTATTTCTAATTTACAAAAGGAAATCTACTTAATTGAAAGAAAGAAGAATTAACAACTAATCTTTAATATACGATAAACAAACTACTCTTTAATCTACCAAAGCAAAAGACTATCTATCGTACAACAACAAGGAAACTATCTCCTAAGCTATGAAAGCAAGAAATTGTCTTTTAACCTATGAAAACTCAAATATAGTGTTGATGGTTGTGTGAATGTCTTTGGTGTCTTATAATATCATGATGGAACTTAACAATGAAAGATAATTCAAGAGGGATAAACTCGATATTAACTTCAATAGCAAAGTGAAAAGTGTGAATTAGGTAATCCAGTGAGAACTTAGCCATTATGGAAACAACATCAATTACCCTGCATATCCATGTGATTATTACTCATGCATTAATCATCAACAGTATAACGAGACTACAAAATTCAATTGCACTCTATACTATGTAAGCAAACTCATAACTAAATTCAATCATTAACTAAAAATTGGAATTGCAACCTAAATCTAAGAAAGAAATGGCATAAAGTAAAACTAAGCTAGACTTATTTCAACAATTCAAATTGCAAAAAGGAAAATGCTTATAAACAAAAATTAAACATGACTGTAACATATAACAAGTAAACCAATGAGCAAATTAATTAACAACTAGTTAAGAAAAATCTAAATAACAATTGAATAAGCAATCTACAAATGAAAACTAGAACTAATACTATCCATCCATCGAAGCCTTGTTAAAGAAAACATAAATTAAAATTTTGTTCTAAAACTCTGTTTCA
>CBVK0102174920.1:0-10970 GCA_900067695.1 Picea abies | reverse complement strand
ACTCATGGGTTTTGAGCCTGATGAGGAAAAACAAAGAGAACATAGAACTTCTTAGGCCTTCCATCACTAGATTTGCAACTCACTTCTTGACATTGCAATCTATGGCTTCCCAATCAAATAACTTGCAAAAGATGTTTACATTTGATGAATGGAATGCATCTCAGTGGGATCACAAACAAGATGGCAAAGACACCAAAAAGAAAGTTAATGATCCCACATTTTGGAAAATAGCAGCAGAAATTGTGAAAATTGTTGAGCTACTTGTTAAGGTGTTGCGTCTAGCAGATGGGGGGAAATTGGCCATGGGTTACATTTATGAGGCTATGGATCAGGCAAAGGAGCAAATAAGGGCAGCATACAAGGATAGAGTGACCAAGTATGGGCCTATTTGGGACATCATTGATCGTAGATGGAACAATCAACTCCATCGCCCTATACATGCAACTGGGTATTTCCTGAACCCAAGGTATCATTACAGAGCGCAGCTTGGAAAAGATATGACTGGGGAGGTTAGAGATGGCTTGTATGATTTCCTTGAGCGCATGGTCCCTTTTGAGAGTGAGCAATTGGAGATACACCGACAGATCACTTTTTTCACTAGAGCCACAAGTACCTTCGGAAAGAACCTAGCAAAGATTGCAAGGGATGTGGATGAGCCAGGTAACAATTCCAAAGTTTAAAGTTCAAGTGTTTAAATTTTAAACTTTAAATTTTATATACTTTATAATTTATTACTTCAAGAAACTAACTCGACTAACTATGTTTTTTGCAACAAACTGGTGGGAGTCATTTGCCAGCCAATGTCCTCAATTGCAAAAGTTTGCAATTAGAGTGTTGAGTCAAACTTGCAGTGCTTCCGAGTGTGAGCGCAATTGGTCTGTCTTTGAGAGGATTCACACGAAGAAGAGAAACCGTTTAGATCAGAAACGGTTAAATGACCTAGTCTTCGTGCAGTACAACCTTCGGCTAAGGCGCAACCAATTGTTGAACAAAAGACCCGATTCAGACCCTATTGTGTTGGATGATGTTGATCCAACTTCAGATTGGGTAGTGGAGACTCAACCACGAGAGTTTGATGTTGACTATGATTTGGAGGTGGAGTTAGAAGGGCAAGTTTAGATGGGATGCAGATCCACTATTAGGGCCCTGCGGTCCGATTCCAGAGTCAGAAATGGCAGGCCCTAGTGGAACTGCAGGCAAGCGTAGCCGTATACCACGTGTGCCTCGTCGCGATCATACTCGTACTACTACAACTAGTGCAACTTCAGAGCGTGTAGTCACAAATGTCCCTGATGGTTTATGAGTCAGAGGCTGAATTCAAGTCCGAGTCAGAGACAGATGATGATGTCGAGGGCGAGGATTCCTAAGCCATTTCTACTTCTAGCAATAGTGATGATTGATCATTGATCATGTTGATCAATGAGATAGTGACTTGTAGTCTTGACTCTTACTAGTATGTTTTTTGTTGTTGTGGTCTGTAGAGGACCGAGGCCATTTAGAGCCTCCTTGATTATGTATTTATGTTCCGATCTCTAGATATGTATTGCACTTGGTGCCATTTTGATATATTCATGAGCATACTTTGGATATGTTGTCTCTGATTGTCTCAAATGCTTTGGAAACATTATTTACAATCTTAAGAATATTTTTTATTTGTTTAAATTTAAATATTTTATGTATTTTTAAAAAAAACCGTTCATTGAAACCGGTTCGACCGGTTCATTACCAGTTTCGATTCCGATTCAGGTTGGACTTGTTATCCATCAGTTTGCACAAGCTAGATTTCCTGAAGAGCCGCCAGAGAATGAGCAAGCAATGCTCATATTTGCAGATTACAGAGTTCAGCAGGTCTTTTAAAAGACCCCTCCCCTATTTTCCGCATTTCCACCATTGTAATAAATGTCCTAAGTATGAGAGATTGTAAAAGGCTATTGGCCACCCAAGACCAGGAGTGAGCACATGCTTTGGAGTGTTTTTTTCTACTTGTTAATTATTTTTTTCGCTTGCCTTAGTGAGAAGAAAAAATAATTTCTAAGTTTTTTCACTCAAAAGACTTAAGCTCCAAAGCCGAAGTATGTGTTGACAAGCAGGTCTTGGTATGGAAAATCCAATGTCTAGTGTCAGAATGTATATAAGCTCATACTAGAACATAGTGTCTGAGTCATTTGGAAATTGCAACTAAGTCTGATAGATTTTTTTTAAGTTTTCAGTGAATTACTTAAATTCCCGCAAAAAAAGAATTTATTAATTCTGAGTCAATAAATGTAAAAAATATGGCATCAAACATTGTCAGATGCCATATTTACAGTTGTTTTCCAGTCCGGAGTATGATGTAAACCCCTATTTCCCATCTTTCGAGACTAAAAAATGATTATTATCACTAAAAAAGTCAATATTACTCGAAAAATACGGAAAAGGGGTAATTAATTAAATCTCCTAAATTTTAGGAGAACTGGGGAACATGTTTTAAACATGTTTTTTGTGTGTCCCTAGTTGATAACTAATGGGGAGGTCGACTTAATTAGATGACATGGAGTTGGGAGGAGTTACCAATGAAGGAACTCGACTCCCATCCTAAGTGGCACATTCCCTAAAGCCTAGCGCATTAGTTAAGAGACCCACGCATCCCTTAACTCCCTCTCTCACTCGCACTCACTCCCACTCATCTCTCCTTTATCTAACTCCCACTCCCCTTCATCTACCTACACCTCCACTTAACTATACACCCACTCCCCTTCACTCCCATGCATTACCTAAACCCTAAACCTAACCCTAAGCGCATGCATTACCTAGGGATTGTCACCTCCATTTCTATTTAAGAGAGGGTCGACCTCCTCATAAGTGAGTTCGGTCTTGGGTGAAGAATTTGTTGTAACATTTTGCAAGCATTGGAATAAAAGAAGTCTTTGGAGCAATTTTGGTGTGGACTCATGTGTGGTGGCTTTATCTAAATGCAAATAGTTTATGAGGTAACATGTATTGTTTAATGTTTTGATCTTATGCTCAATTGTTAAAGCCTAATAGGTATGTTGTCATATGATTAGGTAAGAAATATCTAGGTTGATTTTTCTTATTGCCTTTACTTACTCCATAGACTCTTAAATGCATGTTCTATTTTAGGTTAAATCTAACATGTTTTGTGAGCTATGTGTGTAGGGAATGCCTTTAACATTTGTCTGCAGGATTGAAGCGTTTAATTACAGGTTCTTCAAGAAGGAGGATTGGCAAATGGTGGCTTCCATTGTCATCGTCCAAAGCTCATGAGATCAAGCGCCCTCTTGTCCATTACCAAGAGAACCCCATAGCCCAAAGTTCCAGACTCAGACGAAAGCTCCATAAATTGATAAAATATCTCTTCCTTACTCTTTCCTTTCGATTGCATGCAAGTTAGAATAAGTCAATACTTTATTTCCAAACATCTAAAGGCTTCATGCATGTGTCTCCTAGATCTGATTATAATTTGTCATTTTAAAGGTAGATCTAGGTGATTTTTGAAGCTTTTTACTTGGTCTTTTATCTAAGTTTTAGATCAAGGTTTCTTGCTTAGTTTAAATTGTTTATCAAGCTGTTTAGGGACTGCATGTTTGCTGTCCCAAAACAGCAAACAGAAATCCTTAAAGAGAGCCTAAGTTAGGATTGTTTAAACCCTTAAAAAACCCCAAAAATCTCAGTTTTTTTGCCTTGGAAAAATTTCTAAAATTTTTGATAAATTTGTATTTTGTTTAAAGCCTCTTTCTATCATTTCTAACTTGATCTGTTGGCTGTTTTGTTGCAGCAAATACAGATCCAAGAGGATATTTTATCCGTGTTGGGCGAAAATCAAGACTTTCAAGGACCCTGGGGGGTTGTAACTTCATCAAAACGAAGTGTCTCTTCTCTTTTCTTTCTTCTTGTACTTCTCTTAAAAGATCCATCAATAAGGATCCATTTTCTTCTAAAAGAGCTAAAAGCTCAAAGAGAACACTAAAGTTCTCCATTGTAACAAGTAATAAAAGCGGGCCTTTGTGCCCAGTTTCTTCATCCCCTTAGGGGGATTGGTGTTGTGGTTTGTCTTTTTCTCGTAAAGTTGTGCATGCTTAAATCTAATAATCAGTTACACAAATCAAACAATATCAAACACACTACAACACTCTAACTTCATGCATGTTAAACTAATGCTTAGATTCTCATGCAATGTTTAGTTTCAAGTAGTTTTCCTTCTTCATTCAGTTTTGCAACAAAAGTGCTAAGCAATATCTTGTTAATCTCTCTCAATATTTCAAAGCAGGGTATATAAATTTATGTGTTGCAACTCATCTCTTTCTTTCTTTCAAAGTGTTTGTACAAGTGCCTCAATTACAAAGCAGGATGTGTGATCTTTCTTTTTCATTTCCATCAAAGTAATTGAACCTTGCTAGTATAATTAGGGCAATCTCTGAGTGGTACTATTCGTCTAAAACCACTACCCTGGGTGGAGTGTGTCAAATCACCTGGCAACTCGCCTTGTTGGATCTGCGGCACACCCAGTCGGCAAGTTTTAGATTGATGAATAATACATAAGGGAGCCAAACACTTTCACTAATTAATTACAAAATTAACCTTAATAAAATCTTCGATCTACACTGTCCACAACTCCATTTAAGGCACTGGTTAAAACATATTGTCAATCTTTCTTATATGAGCGGTGTTACTTATGCATGTTATCTAATCTCTTTATTGCTCTTGATTATTGCAGCGGTTATATCCTTTTGATGTATAAATGTTTCATGAGCAAATGTTCTTTATGATGATATATGCTAAGTAGTGTGATCGAATTTTATTTTTCAGCAATAAACTCCTACACTAAAGTATTTTTTTCTTTCTTAGTTTAGAAAAGCCTTAGTTTTCTTTTTATAAGGACTACCCCCCTTGGCTTCGTTGGGAGTTGGCCTAGACGGAGGAGTTGAGGATCAGGTGACAGCACCTTGACTCGAGACTTGCCCCCAAGGACACACTAAGTGGATTGAAGGTTTCGTCCACGTTACCCCAAGTCTGTATTAGGACGACAACAGGACCTTCGACCGGTTCCGGTGTCGGTTCCAATTTTTAAAACTATGGCGACAACGACACATGAAAAGGCAGTGGATTTCAATTTCTTGAATTTTCTCATCTCTAATATCATCTTTCTTCTTTATGAAAGTTTGGATCAAATATTGGAATTGAAAACGCTAGAAGCTGAAATATTAAATACTACGGAATGGGAGCAACGACCACCCCAAGAGACGCTGGAAAGAACTCACCATTTTCAACAACAACATAATGTTTATTCTATAACCCTAGTCTTTCCATGACATTTTTTAAAAATATCTTTGGAAAGTAGTATCATGTAGTTACTTTGAATTCTAATTAAGTTTATGTAGTAGTTCATGCTTATTAAAGATTGACACATGCAATATTTTTCTTATTCTAAACATTGGTTTTATCATTTTCTATAGATGATTCATATTGACATGACATTGGCAAATGAAGATGTTTGGACATTAGCTTACACATCACAATTTCTCCTTCTAGAACTGGTGAGTGGGCTTACCACTCTTGTGTTTGTCTATTGTCTATCTTGGTTGCAAATTCCATGCAAATGTTCCTCCCTTTATTTGATAGCTTCAATTTTTGGGTTGAACTTTTAATACCAATGGATATAAAGGATGTCTTGTTAAGTTGCACTTGCACCTTGATATCCATGTATCTTACTTGATTATGTTTTCATGATAGCTTTGGACAAAAGACCTCCAATACAAATATTTTAGAATATGGTTTTTTAAATATAACATAACATTCTACACAAATTGAAGGAGAGAGAGTTGTTGTCCAACTTGTTGCTTTGAGAGAAGAGTAGAAATCGGATTCAAATCAGCCTAGTTCTAGTGAAGGAACGGAAACTTATAAACCTACCAGTGCAACAAGAAAGCCAAGATGCCTTACATAGATATTACAGGAGGCACAAGACCAAGTAGGAGTGTCAAAGACTTCTTTTCTGGTGAGGCACCTCCCTAAACATTTCCTACTTATGTTGCATTAATGTCTTCCATTCTCAAGATAGAGCCTTCCAGTTTTGAGGAGGCAGATGCAGAGCAAGTATGTTGGGATGACATGACTGAGCAGTACAACGCCTTAATAAAGAATGATGTGTGAGACTATTCCAAGACCAATCGAGAAGTTAATGATTGATTCTCAATGGTTGTAGAAGATAAAGCATGTCGTTGATGGCCAAAGTATCGAGAAGTTCAAAGCCACATTTGTATCCAGAGGGTTCTCTGCGAAAGAGCCTCAAACATTCTAGACTATGGCAGAAGGTGTTGACATAGATATACAAAGAGCCTCTATCCATAGAGGAATGGATTAGACTCCCTATAAAATCATGTACAAATTATTCAATAATGTGAAAAGCTTTGATTCTCTCTTTCCCACTTCTAGGGAATTGGTTAGCTTGGAGAGCAGGCAATGGGACTAAGTTAAGGATCGATATTGATCCTTGAAATGGTTAGCTTGGAAAGGAGCAATGGGACTAAGTTAAGAATTGATATTAATCCTTGGATTAGTTGTGACGGCCAGCATAAACTCCCTGAGTAGTTGCTAACCTCTCTTTATCATCAAGGTACTTATACCTTGGTTGAAGCGGCAAATCTAGAAAGTCCTCTCTGTCGCATAAGGAATGAAAAAGTTCAGTTAGCATGGAGTTGCTTGATAACCTAAATAGGCCCCAAAACCTAGGGACTGGAGACCTGCCAATTTCTTTTAAAGTTTCACCAATTATGTATTACCTTTCTTTGTGACTCAAGCTTTGAATGTGATCAATGACCAGAGATGATTTCAAGATCTTTGATTGGTTTGCCCGACTAACTATATTACCTTAATTGTAGTTGAATGCTTATGATTCTATGGCTATTTGATCTTTTCTTTGAGTTTAGTTGAATTACTAGCCCAAGGTTGATGATATATGAATCCTTTTGATTGCTTATGCATTGAAAAATATAATGCTCTCAATACCCTCTTGCTCGCAAGGACCTTACTTTAGTGCTTTTGTTATGCTATATGCTAGCAAGGACCTTACCGAAGTATTCATTTCTAGAATTAAAGGTACTATATGCTAATTTTTAAACGTCATTGTGAACCTTGAGGACATACATTGGCAGCCTTAAGGTTTTTGTGTTCATACTCCAAGGTTTTATAAACGCAATATATTGTCAACTGACTTGGAAATAAACAAAAGGATCCTTTCGTTCATAAAGAAACCCAACGATCTCTTAAATTAGCATGCTTCTCCATATTCTTAATAAACTTTTACGTGCAAGCGCAAACACACATGAAGCCCCGAGGGTTAGCTCAATCAATCGTACCATTTACCCAAGGAAAATTGTCCACTGGGAGGCCATAGGTCACAGGTTCAAATCCAATTGAGTCCACAAGGTACAAGTCGCTATTGTCACTAGTGGTTGAGCTACCTCAATCCAAATATTTCGAGAAAGATGGAGTGATCATGTGATGTTTTCCTTGGAAAAATATATATAGAAACACATGCGTGTATATACACCAACATGCACATATGTATAAACATAATATATATAGATATATGCATCTATATATATGTGCATGCACACACACAAACACACACATGTATGTACACCTCCCAAGTATATTGATAATGATAAGTTACAAAAAAAAACCTATGATATTAAGAAAAGAATTCCTAATAACCCCAAATACATACATATGCAATCATTGTATGCCAATGTCACATCAATGTATATACTTGAATCCAACGGTCACATCAATGTATATAAACACGTATCATATATATTGATGAAGCAACTCACATTTATCTTTATTTGCGTGTGTTCCAACAATGGTATCAGAGCGCCTTGGTCCTTAGGGCGTGATTCGCTATGGTAGTTCTCCATAGCATCCAGAAAATGCCCCTTTGTTGCAAGTCTATCCACTTGTCTGCCTAAGTGTTTCCTTTACTCCTGCCGAAAAGTTCCATTTCCTGCCAGTCTTTCATGGGCACACCTACTTGGTTGTTAGCATCCATTCTCTCTGTGATAAGCGATCTCTATTACATTTTCTTCATTGGCATGCCCGCAACCCTAAAATTGATACGTTTAGCAAAATCCACCATTTCATTTAAAAACACATGGGAAATCGTAGGTAGGTCTTACTCATCCCTTCCTATGACAGTTAGTATTTACATAGCGTATCTCTAGGAAACCCTAATTTGGCTCTGTCTAGTTATTCCCTCGATGTCTTCCTTTTCTGCCATGAGCAGAATCTGCCACTCACACCCATTCTCTCTCTACACGTGAATACCATCATGCATTCATCCCGTCCATGCAAGAAACAATGAATTTATGATACAAAGCGAGCAAACTATCTTTCAGATTTAGCAATTTCAACTAAACCCTAATTCACACGCTCATTTACAACTCGAAACCCTAGCAAGCTCTGAAACTGCATGCAGTCATCAGTTGCTCATATCACACAAGGAAGACAAATGAGTGGAGGCATGAACTGGGAAGAGGCATGACCTGGGAAGATTAACAACTAGATAGCTCAAGAACACTGAGCTAACATTAGGTTATACGGATTTCTCTCAACCCTGACTTCTAGAGTTCCTCTCTTCACTAATGTCTAGAGTTCCTCTCTTCACTAATGTCTATAGGCTATCCTCTACCTGACTTACGTGATTGTATTAATCTTAGCTAAGGGGCTACACCTTACCTTATCAATGTGATTGTCTTCCTTATGTTTTGTTAGCCCCTTATTTAGCCTCCTTCATGGTAGCCCCGCTGGGAAGGGTTTCACCAGTTCTCAGGTAGCCCCACAAGGAAGAGTTTCGCCAGTTCTTAGGTAGCCCCACAAGGAAGAGTTTTGCCAGTTCTCAGGTAGCCCTATGCGGCCCCCTTCTTATAGCCACCAAGTCTTTTCTTAGGCTTTGTGTGTGTGTGTGTGTGTGTGTGTGTATATATTCGAACTAAATGGCAAACTTTATCAAAGGTTTTTGTCTAGGTGAATTTTTCTTGAAATTCATCGTTGTCGAACACAAACACGAAGACGAACCAAGTTACTTAAGTTGGGTCATCACAAACTTGCTCTCTTATTACAATTGTAATTGTCCCTCTATTAAGTTGGGTATTGTCTGCTCCTTTTGTAGTTTATCATCTTTCTCGATCACCCCATGCTCAAATTAAGGGGGGGTGTTGAAATGATGGTAATATTCACTTGTGGTCAATGTTTTCAAACTCGAAACGAGTTGACTCGGACTCGGTCAACTCGATCGAGTTGATAAACGCCTATATCAACTCGTCCAATGGATCGACCAATTCAATACCAAACCGGTCGAGTCAAAGTCAAACTTGACCAATCCAAAACCAAACCAGCCCTCCTTGGTTGAGTTCGTACCTACTCGGCCAAGTAGCTACTGGACCCCACTATGGTTGACTCAGCAAGCAAAATTCAATTTTTTTTACAAAAAACCTAACTCTTAAACCCTACCAACGTCTTTCCTTGTAGGAATCGTATTTTGCCTCAAACAGTTTGACCAAAAATGCTGGCAATTAATGGTAATGTTAAATTCTTAAAGTAAAAGTTGAAAAGAAATGTCAACTTTCACTTGAATTTTTAACATTATCATTCATTGTTTCGGGATGTTTGAGAGTTGTTCCAACCTCATGGAATTTCATATGGAGAAAATAGAATTTTGTATCCCGTTCAAAATTTAGTAGACTTGAGAGTTTTTAGGATTTCAGGATTGGTAGAATTGCAAAATTTTCATTGGATTCTATCACGTATGAGGGTATGGGATTGGCATTTAATCAAAAGCACTAGGACCTTGATGTACCTTGATGTTGGTGGTATTCATTGTTGAACTCCTTTGTCATGGCCTTAGCAAAAATGTACCCTTCACTCAAACCAATATCATTGATTAGGCATGTTACTCTTTTTCTACAATATTATAAGGCTTGGATAGCCAGTTTCATCAAAATACAGTGGTGTTGATTGATGTCCCTAAAGGATCGAGGTAGAGGAAAAGGTTAGACAAGAGGCAAAGGGTGATACTAATGATGAGGATCCCAATATAAGCAATGGTGGAACATTGCTTGTCATTTATTTTTTTCATTTAAATGTTTTTGTGCATTTATTCATAATGCTTTCTTTCAAAATTTCAATAATTTTTTGGAATCATGGTTTGGAATCTTTAAAATATAATTTTTTCATTAAAATTTAAATATTTTGTGTATTTTTTAGTAAACCGAGTCATTGAAATCAGATCAGTCTTGCACACTAACCAATGCATTCTTTTATAAATATGAAAATGACATTTTACCTCCCAAGTGTCTTTTCACCTTCCCCAACCCTAAATCCAAAGGCCAAGATCTAATCTTGCCTTTTTCAAGATCAAGGGTCATGATTCATTCCCTCCAAAATGAATCACTTAAAATATTAAGGTACATTTCACTTCATTACATAAGTGCACTTTATGAAATAAAGTCACTTTAAAATTAGAAGGTACACTTTATTAAAAAGTCACTTTAATAAAAGAACCACTTTACAACTTTATAAAAGCCCACTACAAATTTAAGTGCCTAGTAGTGTCAACATAAGGTAACATACGCATACAAGACAAAACATGCGAACTACCTCCCGAGCTAAAGAGCTAACATCAGACCCTTCTGTCATAACTGGTATATAGCTCAACCTTGTACTCGCTTATATCTCCATGATTTTTGCTCCAATTTTGGCGAAATTTCAATATGTAATTTCTCCATAATGCATCTGGACTCACTGAATTTGGATTTGCCAAAGTGGAGTTGTACCCAATTTACCAAAGCCTACTATCTTTAGCCTTTCCGCAGAGAAAATTTGTACAGCTTGTAACTCCTTGAGTTTTGAGCATGTTGTCGTCCTTATACACACTTGCAAACGTGAGCTAAGTCCGGCTCACTTAGTGTGTCCTT
>CBVK0102174913.1:0-11507 GCA_900067695.1 Picea abies | reverse complement strand
TCCGATCTCACTCAATAGTATTCATATGCAGTCAAGTATTCATTGCACCTAGCAATAATAGAACCTTTCAAAGATTGTTTTCACAATTTGTAATGTAGCAACTATCACCCTTTATATATATACAAATTTGAAGCTTAACAATTTAATCAAACTTGGAACCTGAAGCTTCAACTGCTATGGAGGGTGCGCTTGTTCCTCTGAATACACTGAATCTAAGATTACATCTTGGACAAGGTCTCTAATACTTTCTCTGCAAACACACTCATGTTTTGCTAGATGATATAACTTGGATAGCATATACAAGTGCATAATTTTGAAACCTTGTAGCATTGTCCAGTTTGTCTTCCAATCTGAAACTAGATATCATCTTGACAAGAAGAGATTAGATTCAATGATTAGAACAAGCTAGAAACTCTAAAAATTTCAACTTTGATCACAAAATCAATTTGACCAGAAATCAACCTTTGACTTTGACTTTGACTTTGACTTTGACCAAAAATTCAAATCTGACGTTTTTGCTATCTGAGAGTACCAAGAGGTGCGCTAGGCTAGGGCACACTAGGATGTCAAGGAATTAGATCAAACGTTTCATCATAAGTGCCCGAACACAAGGGTTAGGGTTTGTTGCAGCTACATAATTAGAAAAACCTAACTACAGCTGTAACTGGTGCCACAACGAGCTTAAAAAATAACTTGCCAATCTATCTTCCAGTGGTTAGACTGTCTAAAGATAGTGTGGGCCCATAACCTGTTAGAAATAAAGAGATGTGCTCGTTTTTCCATAGACAATATAGCAATATTGTCACCCAACCATAGGCACGCAACCACCCTCGAGCACCTTTAACCTTGACAGACAAAATAATTCTGGAAGCAGATCTTAAAACCAATAGCCAACCAAGGTAGTGTATCTCTCTCCAAGGCTAGCATACCAAACAGAAAGTCCAAACCATAACCAAATCAGAAAGTCCAAACCATAGCCAAAGACCAAAATCCCAGTTGCAATAGTTGTAGTTGCACTCCCTCTCCAAACTTGCGCACTACTAGTCTTTATGCAGTTGTGAGAGTGTATGACAAATGAGCTCTAGCGCCCTCTTATATATAGTGTTCTTTGTCACCTGTCCAGGCCATTCTTTTAGAGGTTACCACTTAAATATTAATTCTTTTATTGAGCCGACAAGTCTTCTAGGGTTTCTACACATCTGTTTAGGGTTTCTCTTGCTTCCCGGAATATTCTAGTCTCGTCAAAGGTTACACGTAGAGGTTAATACCTCCCACAGCTACCATAATATCAACAAGAAGGCCCCAAACAAAGATAATGAGGTGGCTAATGGTTTTGGAACAACAATTTCAAAGATTTGTTTTGATCCAATGGAGCTCACAGAGCTAAAGAACCAATTTACATCATTCATGACAGGGAGTGGTGCATTTGGAAATGTAAATGCACTTGTTGATAGGGGAAAATTGGCACCTATTTCATGGTGGGGATATTATGGTGCCGAAACTCCAAAGTTACAAACCCTTGCATCTAGAGTTCTTTCATAGGCTTGTAGCTCTTCAGCAACAAAGAGAAATTGGAGCACTTATGGGTTCATCCATTCGATCAAGAGAAACAGACTTCAATCAGCAAAGGCAGAAGATCTTGTGTACATTCACTCAAATCTCCACCTCATCTCTCGATTGAGGCCAAATTATAACAAGGGTCCTTTGAAGCTATGGAATGTGAATCCTGAGGATGCAGACTTGGATACCCCTGATTGCTTGATGGCTAACCTCTCTTTGACTAGTCCTTTAGATCCTTTTGCTGTTGGAGATTTAGATGAGGCATCCATGCCTAGGTCTAGCTTAGTTATAGCAGGTTCTTTTGCCTCTGTTGTTGGTGGGAAGTTTGGTAGTACTAGTCATGTTGCATCTTCTTCTCATATTGCTTCATATCATCAATGTGGGGAATTAGGTGTTGTTCCATTGGAGGATGTGGAGGACGATGACTATCTATCGGATTAGTCTATCTTACTCTAGATTTTCATATTTTCAGTTTTTCATTTATGATTTTCATTTCACTGTTTCATACTATGATATTTTTAGTCCATAGAGCTTTTTGGATATGCTCAGTTTTTGTTATTTTGAAGAACTCTAGTCTTGACTCTTGACTCTTTAATACTTATCATTTGAAATTTTGATATGATGATATGAATATCATATCTGATGTTATGGGCCTTAGTTGACTCATTTGATTATTGATACGATGATATGATGTTATGTTGTTATAACTTTAGTCTTGACTCTTTATTGCTTTTGTCTTTAATATTTACAAATCTGAATCATGATGGTATGGGCCTCAATTGACTCATTGAGTCATTTGATATCAATGATCAGGTTATGAATGATGGATTATTTCAATATAATTGAAATTGAAAATTTAAACACGTCATAATGTTATATCTTATGAAGTTATGAATCATTTCAAATTTTCAATTTAAGATTTCATTTCTTTACTTTTAAATTTTCATTATAAATTTAAAATTTAAATTTTATACTTTTAAGTTTTAATTTTCAAATATATATTTTATTATTTTATTAAAAAAATTAGGGTCAGGGTTTTGAATGCCCGATTCCTAATTTTGGGATGAGTGTCGAACCCGCACTGGATTCTTCGACTGATTCTGATCGCACCCACACTTCTTGTAACTTTGCATGTTGCTCCTAGAAGCCTCTCGCTTCTGAGCTTCCTGCCTACCTTCCTCAACCCATGACACCTTCCTGACAGTCTTGGAAGACTCCTCTCTCCTATCTGAACCTGAAGGTTGACTCCCTCTTAATGGTTGACTCTCCCTCTGAGTCTCCTGAGTCCCTCTGAAGTCGAACTCCCTTTGAATCTGCTGACTCCCTCTGAAGTCGAGCTCCCTCTGAGTCTCTACAAACTTCAGAGCTACCTGCTCCTTGACATCTATCACTCTGCTACTGTTGGCCATGGTTCACATAGGTTGTCCCTTTATCCTATACAGGTTGCTCTCTCTAACTCCAAGAACCACTGATGATTTGAAGCTAGATCCTTTGGGCACAAATAGAACCGGTCCATCCCGGAACAATACGTAGCAGCCCTTCTTCTCAATCTCTAAGACTGGGAACACACTCCTCTTAAGTTCTAGCACACATAGCACATCTGTCATGCTCAACACATCTCCTGAATCCATCCAAAACACCACTGTTCCAGATCCCTGCATTGCATGTCTAGTCCCCATACCAAGCTCCACGTACATACTTGAGTCAGATTCTCTGAAGCTCTCAAAGAAATCTCATGCTCCTATCATGTGTCGGTGGCTCCCACTATATAAGAACCATGTAATCCTCCCAAGGCAAGCATCCTACTTACCCAAGTCACGACCATCAAATGAACTTTTGCCCAAGTTCATCATCCAAGTCACAAAGCACACACTGCAACTGAACCTATGTCCTCTCTCTGAAACAGTGCAAAGTTGTGGTTGGACACTCAATCTAATTCACTTTAGACCTCCGCAACTCATCTCAGTAAGTGTCCTCATCCTCCTGGGTCAAATACTTCATATACTGTCGCACCTTGGCAATGTGCAACCCTCCGGCCCGATTAAGTCTCTATCTCATCAAACTGTCATACATACGAAGCTATCTTGTTTGTGCCAAAGCACCCGAGATGCACCCATCGCAACTCATTATGACAAGCCACCGAAAGTCCATCCACGGAGTTGGCAACCCCGCTACACAACATACGATTGCAAACCAAGCTCTCTACCAATCCACCAAAACTCCCAACCTACTGTTGATTTTTCATAAGCTAGGTTAAGCATAAAGTTCATTTCATTTTTAGCATTTCACTTAACCATAAACAATAATGTTGCAGCAACCAAGATCACAAGAAGAAACACCATGCATAAGAACACAAGAAGTATCCTGGGAAACCCTTCTCGACAAGGGAAGAAAACCCAACCAAATCCTTTGCTATATTCTTCAAGAGAAAGACCTTCACCACCTATAAGACCTAGCACACAAGAGGGTGCTCAAACCCTAGAAGACTAGTGCCCAAGAGAGGTGTGCACTTTTCCCAAGAAGGTGTACTTGCTGAAATTTCCAAACACACATGAGAGATATATTCCTTAATGGAGAATTTACCTTTACTTATACTAACCTGAACCTGTCAACAGAAGTGTCTATTGGCACAACAAGGCCGACCTCAATGGCTTATAATCTAATTAATATTAACCAAATTAATTATCTTTTACATTTATTATTAATCACATTAAGGTGGGGCCGACCTGTACCCTTTACATTACAATTAGGATTACAGGCAGGTCTGACTCTTGAACAATATAGCAAGGGATCTGATACACCCACTAGTGCTCATCCACTAGGGGCACATCCATAGGGATGTCCATATCTCTGGCTCACTGCATTACACAGAAGAACCAGATCTTCACACGTTCACCTGTGCTTGTCCATAGGCACGTCCACTCTACAGATCTTCTTTCCCACTGCCTAACACAGGAGAATCATCTGGAGTTTCTCGTCAACTCTGCTGCTCAGAGGAGGCTAATACATCATCTTCATTTCTGTTCACATGACGATGCACCCAGCACTTTCGAATTTCACACGTTCACCTTGTGCTCAGCCACAGGCACGTTTAACTCAACAGATCGCCTTTGGAGTTCTTCTCAACTCTCTAAATGGAGGAGGTCATTCTACGTTCCAGCTCTGTATCAGGTAGGAACCACGCACCCTTCTTAGGGGCTTTCTCTTAGGTTTGTAAGCTAGAGAAAGACTCACATAGCTGCAATGATCCACATCTCACAGGTTTGTAAGCTAGAGAATGTCTCACATAGTTGCAATCATCAACACCTACCACACCACCAAGCTGCAATAATCCACAACTCCTTGTTTGAACAGTCTGCTCCATGTCTTCTCAACACTACTGTCATCAGCAGCAGTCACTATAGCTACCTCTCAGAGCTAGCACCCCAACACCGTGACAAATCCCTCTCAGAGCTGTCACCTGTGTAAATAACTCAGATCCAACTGCCATCTCAATAACTCATGCTCTAATACCATGTCAAATTTTATATAACTAATTTCAGATCTAAAAATTACTTCCAAGTGACCCAAACAGTAAACCCTAGGGTTGTTATCACTGAATAATTTTACACTGAAATTACGATGGAAAATCACAGCAGCAAAAACACAAAGATCAGAGAGAATTTATCCATGCACATGAGACACAATTTTCCGGTCTATAAACTTGTCAAATTCAAAAAAATTCGAGGGCAGAAACCATCCCTCTCAACCAACCACAAATTCAGTCAATTTGAAGACAAAACCAGTCCTCTTGACAAAATACAAAACAACAAAATATCAACAAATTTACCCAGGAAAATTCCCACTTCCAAATCAGTTGCAGACCACCTGTACAGCCTATTGATGTCAACCGTACAGACTGTTGACGTTAGTCATACGGACCTGTTAACTGCCCACAAATTCGGACATGTGGCCTGAAACTCTCCCATACGTGCAGTTGTATTGTTCTAGTCACATGTGTGACTGTACGGACTGTACATGCGACTGTATGGACTGCTCCTTCCACACGTGCGGCTTGCTCAGTTCTCTCTCCTCCTCCTGTTCACACATACGACCTCTCTTCCCACGTGCAGTTGTCCTTCTAGGCTGAAAAACTGAAGAGAAAGAATGTCCAAGAACCCTAGGCCAGATTTGCCAAAGTGCAAAATTACCCTTGCTGAAATTACCAAGCCTCCTAGCACAAGTGCTCACTCACTTATGCTAACTCCATAATGTCACAATGAGATTGTCACAATCTCTCCTCTCCTTTTATAGGAGTCTAATGTGAGTTTAGAAGCCCTTAGCTTACTCTAAGGAGCCCTCCACCAAACTCAACATTAAATTAGATTCTTTATTCCTCCTTGTGGGTGTGACACCCCAACACAAGCCCATGAAGCCCCAAGCTTCAATCCAAGGGTGTTTTCACCAAACGAAAAGTCCAATGTGGTGCCAACAAAGATTCCCACATGCCCGACACGAAGGCCACTAGTGGGAATACCTCCCGAAGCTACAAAACATCAACAAGGGGGACGTGGGGAAAATTTTCCCTAGGCACTCCCCATCCCAAGAGCGTGGGAAATGTGGGGGGCACGCCCCCCACCCTAGGGGATGTGTCCCCATGGAACATCGTTGTAATTATAACAAAACATTGTGGACCCAATCCACTTTACATTTGAATAGCCACCATAACTACACTATTATTACGTTCATGGGCCCTTCAGCCCCCCATTACATCCCTAAGGATGATCCTACCATTCCATCCCTCTACAAAAAAGCATTGCCCTCAATGCTTACAGTGATGATGTATATCCATAAACTAGGGTCCCATGTACAAATTGTTAGCTTTCGAGGTTACTTTGAAAGTGTTTACACCATGTTCTATAGTACTTTTATCTCTCTCTCGGAGTCACTAGGGTTTCTTGATCTTCTTGGAGCATCTTGAAATCTAGGGTTAGGGTTTCATCCCTTGGAGAATTGGTGATTAGGGTTTTGAGATGAAACCCTAGGTTGTACTTGGAGAAGAGAAGAAGAAGAGGAGATGTCTTGCCTTGGAGGACTTGCTTGAGTGATTCTTGCTTGTTGGATCTCCTTGGTTGAGCTAGGGTTTGCTTGGTTTTCCCTAGCTAGGGTTTTGGAAAGCTAGTGGATTGTGCTACCCTCATGATAGGGCTACGGTATGTACATGAACTTCATCTTTGTGCTAATGAAGTTTCTCGCTGTCCAATACCTGTGTAAATTCCAGATTTGATTTTCAGCCATACATATTCTTCATGGTTTGTGATTTCCAGCTCTATATGTCTTGCTGATTTGACATAAGTTAAAGGTAATTATGTTAAGAGATTTAACAATATAATTGAAGAATATAAGGGCATATTTGCTACTGTTTTACATCTTTCATAACTGGTTTTCAGAGCTGTTATATGCTTGATAAGATTTCCCTAGAAGTGCTGAAACTTATTGGAACACTTTGGTATCTTTTCTCTTGGATTGCCTTGATGATTGGGGTCGTTAAGTATTGAAATTCAGTTCGTTGTTGTTACTGCTGTTTTGTTTATATCTCATAACAACTTTAAGGCTGAAAATTCATAGGGTTATGAT
Organism: Picea abies; assembly: GCA_900067695.1. Lineage (NCBI taxonomy): Eukaryota > Viridiplantae > Streptophyta > Pinopsida > Pinales > Pinaceae > Picea > Picea abies. The sequence goes on along the minus strand of CBVK0102174913.1, from coordinate 4,331 downwards.
CCAGGAAACCAATAGGATAGAGACGAAATTTATATTTTGCATTAAAATTCTTAGAACGCAGAAATTTTAGCACGGGTCCTGACTGCACAACTTAAGTAATCTAGAAAACCAGGATCCCATGTACAAGCGCTAGTCGCAACACTAAAGCAATCCAAGAAACTAGGGTCCCATGTACAAGAGCTAGCCACAACACTGAAGTAATCTAAGAAGCTCATCCATAAACACGAGTCCCATGTCTCGATTCTCATGCTACCTCCCAACTAATGACACCTAAGCTTGACAAATCGTTAAGTACCGTGCTCCAAATTCCCACCACAATCATGTGGATACAAATAAATAGAACGAACATGTCCAAAAGATCATCCACATAGCTGTAAGAGGTCAGTTGTGGATGTGGAAGGAACACTACCACCAAAGAATATGAAAACTGAAAGATGGTAGTCGTAACAGGCTCCTAACTTCCCTCAATGTTCTCATCATATGGTGGACTAGAGTCATCAAAGAGAAGCTGGAAGTAGTTGTCTTCCTAGAAATTACAACTATCCATATACCATTCTTCACAATCTTCTTTCAAAATACCCATATATTTCTCTGTTATACTCTAATTCAATTAAGGGATACGTCACCTTAAGGAGACTGATCTCCTTAATTTGGTGGATATCCTCCTTAAGTGTTTCTTGACACCAGCTGAACTTGCTCCACAGATTCTCCATAGAGAAAGTTCTCCATAGATGCTATTGCTTGGTTACACAATTAGATCAAGTTTGTCATTTTCTCCACATTGCCATTCTTTTGTTCAGTTAGGGTCTTGAGACTGCAAATTTTAAATGGCCCTCAATTCCATAATATTGATCAACACTGCTATTATGACCCCAATCTAGAAATGGCACCTCCACTCTGCCTCTAATGGCTTTGGTCCTATTGCAATTGGGTTCATAAACAGAGAGATTATCACACTGCAATAATTTCCCACAAGGGTTTTGGGGCCCCAACTTAAAATGGGTATAACTTCTACAATATGCCATTGATTTTCTATTATGGCCCCAATTTGAAATGCCACATTCACTCTACTTCAATTAGCTCTGGTTAGCTACAATCTAGGTGATCTGTCAAAATATATCTGCTCTACAATACTCACAACCATAACCAAAAAAAACTTAAAATAGTTGAGCTTAAATCGACAATATCTTCCCTTCTTGAACTCCAATTTGAACGATTTTTTATTTTAAATTGGGTATTCATTCGAGAGGAACTCAAATCTGTAATTTGTTTCTGTAAATTTTGTACATAAAGTTTCATAGATGGACCTAAGTGTCACAGCTCTATTTTTCCTCGAAAAAACTACAAAAAAAAAACACTTATTTTTGGGCCCAATAGAGAGCTTTGTTACCACTTGTTGTGATCCTTAACCTAAGTTGCACGAAACGGTGAAACGTTTCCAAGTTTCTAAAACCGGGACGGTACGAAACATGCCCCCAAAAAATGGAAACACCCGGGGAAACACCGTATATAAAAAAATTAAAAAATATGTATATATATGTATATATAGTTTTTTTTTAAATAAGACATTATATTGCAAGAAAAACATAATGATGCAAAAAAATGCAATAATCATGCAAGAAAAACATAGAAAATGCAAAAAAATATATATATTTGACTGTTTGGGGGCCCCATGGCCCCCTTTTTTTTTTCTTATTTTGCCTCAAAGACCCCCGAAACTCTGGCCGCATGGGCCGGTACGGCCAGGAAATGCCGTCGGACGTACCGTACCAATTTCGCATTTCGGGGCAGGAAACTGGGGGGGGGGGTGTTTCCTGCTACTTAGTTCTTAACCCTTAAAATTGAATCACAGAGAACATATCCAAGAATATGACAGAAAATACACTTAACTTCATATGTCAAAATACTCTTAAGGTAAGGACACATTGTACAATGATCATTTTATGGAAGGATCAACTTCTATTCACTTGCCTATTAGAGGGGACAACCTCTCAATGAGCTCCAGTACATAATTCATAAGGAAGACTCCATCCTTATTTATAGCTAATTAGTGAACACTCATGCCAACTACCTAGTGGGCCTTATTTAATGTGGACACATTACATTTATTCAATACTAGCTACCTAGAGGACCTTATTTAATACTAACAAACATAGTGGACCTAGTCCACTTGACATTTTATGGCCACCATAACTACACTATTATTACTCTAATGGGCCCTTTGGCCCCCATTACACACCTATGGAGGATCCCACCGGCTTTCCCAAACAAAACCACACCATGTCATCAATGATGAAAACAATATTGAGCTTCAACCTTCAAGTCATTGGGGGCTTGACTAGTTGGTCAAGCAGGTTGGTGATATTTCCCCCACAAAAGCTCAACTCCCCCAAGAGTAGTGATATGTTTAGCCCCCTCATTAAGGGAGGGTCATCATGGTAAGCACAAACAAGATAGATGTGGTAATGGGTACAGATCCTAGCCCCTAATGCGATTGAATTTTTGCCAATCGAGATGTTGAATGGACTGCACTAAATTTAAATAGAAAACATCTTAAGTGTTTCTCATATTGAGCAATAGAAGGGTCTCTTTTCAAGGTTTTGTGAGAATTATATGGTATTGGACTAGCTCATCATAAAGCATAATTTCCCCTTAACTTATCTATAAACCCAAGTATCAATAAATTAGCAAAGAGAAAGTAAATAGACCAATACACATCCTCACAAGACACAAAGATTATAGTGGAAAACCCTAATGGGAAAAATTTATCTCCAATAAAATGCTCAATTCATATTCGAAGCTTGAACATTTGTAAAAATGAGGCTAAGGAATCAAATATATATAGGTTTAGGGTCTTGACTCTTGATTAGTTACCCCTAAACCCTCAACTATGGGACAACAAGCCCACCCAATTAACCACCAATGTGGTCCAAAAGTCCAATAAATCAAGTTTAAACATAACTATCAAGGACCAAGTAAAAATTTCATCTCAACATCCCCCCTTAAACAAATCTTTGGGGACCAAGTGAAAATTACATCTCGACATCCCCCCTTAATTTTTACTCCCATAGGGGAACAAAAATGACCAATGTTAACAACCAAAATCTAACCATGACAAGGTAAAACAACACTCTCCATGAAGAGTCAACCTATAGAACTGAGGTACAACCACGCTCTCTATGGAGAGCCATTTACAAAACTATAACCTCCAAAACATTGTCACATTCCTCTTCGGAAAAAAGTGAAGCAAATAAGAATGGTCAGAATGGAACTTAGAATCCTTCAATGCTATCAAAGACACAGCCACCATGATATCAAAGAACCAAACTCCAAAATATAGAAGATGGCAAAAAGGCTCATGACAGTCACTAAAGCTCACAAATGCTGCATACTACATGTAACAATATGGTTTTTCCATCAAACATGTCAAATGCCAAAGAAAAAAACATCTAAAATCCTACAATCCAAAAATTTGTCTTTTCATCAAATTCCTCATGCACTAGATGGTTTTTCTATCAAACGTTCCAAACATGCCAACAAACATTGCCATCAAAAAATGTCCATGCAAGGCTATTGTTGTAGTCAATCAATCAAAGAAAACAATGAGGACTTTGTACATTCAATGAAACACGTTCATATGAAGTCCTCAAACAACTGCTCAAATGTGGCCATGACCAACCATCAATCCAACCATAAGAAACCCTAGTAGTTGGCACTGATTTAACATTTTTCCTTTTACACCTCTTCTTTAAAGATCTATAGGAAGAGTTGCTACCATACCAAGAGGAATTTTGATGCATGGCTGAATTTCTTCAATCAAAATGATTAGGGTACCAATATGGCCTACATGTCGATGGCGAAGAATTTTGTTCCTTCTGAATAGAAGTCGCAAGATGTGGTTCCTGCTCCACATAAGGTGTAGAGTTTTGTACCTGGAAATCAATAGAAGATTCATCTAAAGTGACATATGCAAGCTCTAGTATATCATCAATGGACAAATCAACAAATGGTGTAGGATCAAATCCCTACAACTTAGTGGTAGAAGAATGACTTCCATCTAGCAATGAAGCCTCAACATATCCAAAGCTTGCTCGTGTTGATTTCATCTCAGGCTCAATAGGAGTAACAATTCCCTATCCATATTTACCAAGTCTATGACTTATATATCCCATTTGACAAAACACTCTAGAACGAAACCCTTTATGTAATGTCCCGTTTTTCCTAGGCAGTCGGAATACCGTGGTGGTTTACACAATTTCCCGTAAACCATTAGACGGATGAGTTAGGGAAATGATATTGGTAAAGTCACTTTCAAATTATAAAGTGAAAAC
>CBVK0102174896.1:0-10704 GCA_900067695.1 Picea abies | reverse complement strand
CAACAAGTACAGTAAGGGACATAAGTGTGGTGAGAAGAAATTATTCTACACAGGTTGTGAAGAGGAAGAAGAACAAGAACAAGAACAAGAACCATCTCAAGATGAAAACGTAGAAGATATTTCTTCTGGAGAGTTGACTCCCACGATATCATGTAATGCATTGGCTGGAATTAGCACTCCTCAAACCCTCAAGATCGAAGGATATATAAAAAAGAAAAAGGTAATAGTCCTAATTGATTCTAGTAGTACTCATAATTTCATTAATTATGAATTAGCCAAAGCTCTCAATTGCTTTATATATCCAGTGCCAGAGTTTCAAGTAATGATTGCAAATGGAGGAAATATCAATTGCTCAGGAAAATGCCACAAGATCAATATTACTATGGGGGAATATGTAATGAATAGTCCAATGATTAATATACCCATGGGTGGTGTTGATGTCGTACTAGGATTCCAATGGTTACAATCATTGGGAACAATGGATTTTATTTTTCAAGAACTTTTCATGAAATTTTCATTGGAAGGAAAGGAAATTGAGTTAAGGGGTATCATAGGGAAACCCACTAAGGTGATAAGCTCTAATGTAATGACGCAACTATTGAAAAAGGAGCATCAAGGTGTAATTGTACAACTATTCTCACTAGATGTTCAAACATCTAAGCCATCTATTCCCCTAGATCTCCAAGGGATCATTGATAAGAATTCCAAATTATTTGAAGATATTACCAGAGGTATTCCACCCACTCGAAATCATGATCATGCTATTCACCTAATTCCTCAAAGTGTTCCTCCTAACATCAGGCCTTACGGATACCCGTATGCCCAAAAGAGTGAAATTGAGCGTATGGTTGAAGAAGTGTTAGAGGCTGGCATTATTAGACCTAGCCAAAGTTCTTACTCTGCACCGGTGGTAATGGTACTCAATAAAGAGGGCTCATGGTGTATGTATCCATATTATAGAGAGTTCAACAAGATCACTATTAAAGATAAGTTTCCCATTCTTGTCATTGATGAATTGTTAGATGAACTACATGGAGCAATTTATTTCACAAAGTTGGATCTTCATTCAGGGTATCATCAGATTAGAATGAAAGAAGAAGATATCCCAAAAACAACATTCTGAACTCATGAAGGCCATTATGAATTTTTTTTCATGCCTTTTGGCCTTACTAATGCACCTTCCACATTCCAAGGGTTGATGAATTCCATTTTCAAGTCCTTCCTTAAAAAATTTGTGTTAGTATTTTTTGATGATATATTAATCTATAGCAAGTCTTGGGAGGATCATGTTTGACATGTTGACAAGGTGCTACAACTACTAAAGGAGAAACAACTTTATGCCAAACCATCCAAATGTTTCTTTGGGGTGAAGGAGGTAGAGTATTTGATTCATATTGTATCTCATGAAGCTGTTAAGGTAGACCCTAACAAGATTAAATCCATTATGGACTGGCCAATTCCCAAAACATTGAAGAATCTTAGAGGATTTTTGGGTTTGACAGGCTACTACCGCAAGTTTGTTCGGAACTATGGAAGAGTAGTAACACCTTTAATGACATTAATGAAGAAGGATACATTTTCATGGACTCTAGAGGCAACTCAAGCTTTTGAACAACTTAAAGAGGCGATGTGCAAAGCTCATGTCTTGACCAAACCAAACTTCACAAAAACCTTTATTGTGGAATGTGATTCTTCGGGAAATGGCATTAGTGTTGTTCTAATGCAAGAAGGAAGGACCTTTTCTTTTGAAAGTCGACCACTCAAGGGAAAGGACTTACACAAACATGGAAATTCAACCATTCAAAGGTTGCAGCAGGATTTCAGTGCATCAGATAGATTTACATGGAAAAATGATTCACTATGGTACAAAGATCGCTTATATTTATGTAAGAACTCCCAACTCAAACAAAAGGTATTCTTGGAATTGCACACCTCTTTGGTAGGAGGGCACTTGGGATTTTTGAAAACCTACCATAGGGTCAAGAAGGATTTTTTTTGGGATAGCCTTAAAATTAATGTTCAAAGGTTTGTGGCAGAATCTTTGGTTTGCCAACAAAATAAGGTGGAAACAATTAAGACCCCTAGTCTTTTACAACCATTAGCCATCCCAAATCAGCATTGGAAGGAGGTTTCCTTGGATTTCATCACAGGGTTACCGAAGTCTGAAGGAAAGAGAGTCATCATGGTGATTGTTGATAGACTGACTAAGTGCACACACTTTTGTGCACTCTCTCATCCTTTCAAAGCTAGTACAATTTCCACTGCATTCACAGAGACAGTTCAGAAGCTACATGGAAGCCCAAAGATTGTTGTAAGTGACAGTGATCACATCTTCACACGACATTTTTGGACAGTTTCTTGTTTGGGTACTCAATTGGTTCATAGCTCATCTTATCATCCTCAATCTGATTGACAAACCGAGATAGTGAACAAATGTCTGGAAGGCTACCTTTGTTGCTTTGTCTCTGATAAACAAACACAATGGTTCAAATGGTTACCCTTGGAAGAATGGTGGTATAACACTTCCTTTCATACTGCAACAAAAATGACACCATTTATGGCACTCTATGGATATCACCCACCTTCCAACACTTCTTCTCTAAAAGAAAAATATAAGGTTCAAACAGTGGAAGATCACATCGAGCATCAACAACAAGTTCTCCAACTCTTAAAGGACAACCTAACCATGGCATATAATCGCATGAAACAACAAGCACATCAACATCATAGTGAAAGAAATTTTGAAGTAGGGGATTGGGTATTTTTAAGACTACAACCATACAAACATATGTCCCTCAAGCAAGCTAAGAAGGATAAAAAATTATCACCAAAGTACTATGGCCCTTAGAAGGTGTTGTAAAATATTGGTACTATGGCATACAAATTGGAGTTGCATGCATCTTCACAAGTACACCCAGTTTTCCATGTTTCATGCTTAAAGAAGGTTATAGGTGACACTTAAAGAAGGTTATAGGTGACAAGATCCCAGTTCAAACTATATTGCTAGAACTTGATGAGGAAGGAAAAATTATATTGGAGCCTGAAGCTATCGCTGACACAAGAATTTTCCTGTTGAGGAATAGATCCATTTTAGAGTATCTCATCAAGTGGAGGAAACTACCTACTAAAGATTCCACTTGGGAAGATGATTCTTTTATACAGAAGCATCTAGAATTACTCAAATGTTGCAGACAACACTTGTCTGAAGGGGAGGGGCATGTTAAGCCCTAAATAGTGGAAAATTACCCCTTAATTGGGGCATATTACATTAGTAATGTTATTTTATTTATATCGGCTTAGGTCCATTAGTTGTAATTGTACCTCCTAGTCTCCTATGTATACCAAGGATACCTTTTCATTTGGAATCATCTTGTATTTGAAAATTTATGTGGTGTATAAGGAGGTTTCCCCCTCGAAGAGGCTTATTATCTGAAATTCTCTCTTTTTCAAGGCGTTTAGTACTTATTCTGAGGTTTTTTTATGCTATTTTGATATTTGGTTCTTAACAGAGCCCCCTAAGCCCCCTTTCTTTCCTTTCTTATTGAATCATAGCCCCCCCCATGTTTTTGTCCTTCTCTATCTACAACTAGTGATGTATTTTTATTATTAATATCCAACATACAATATTTACATATTACATTGCTTGACCCTTAGCCATTTGTTGCATACACAAATATACATTGTTAATCTAGGGATCAAAACTGGGGTATTACATTCCCCTCCCCCTAATTTTTGGACCATCATTGATGCACATCACCATTCATTTGTACAACAATTTTTACATCAAAATTTCAAAATAGATGTGGGTATTCCTCCTATATCACATCATCCAGTTCCCATGTTGCTTCTTCAGGGATGTACCAGTTCCACTGGACCTTTACCTACCCTATGTCTCTATTTTAGAGCATCATGGTATTTATGTCCAATGTACACACTAGTTGCACCTAGAAGTCTCCTTCAAGCTCTACCTAAATCAAAGTCCAGTCATTGACATGGTTAGGATCATGCACATATTTTTTCAATAGTGACACATTAAATACATTATGCACTTTTATGTAAGGATGCAATGTAATCATGTATGCAACTGGTCCTATTCTATCCAATGTTTCAAATGGACTATACAATTTTGTTGCTAGCTTGTTGCAATTTCCTAGCTTCAAAGAACTCTTCTTTTCTTTCACTTTCAAGAATATATGTTCCACAATTTTAAATCCCTTTAGCATCCGGCCTTTATCTGCATAACTATTTTATATATCTTATGTTTCCTTTAAATTCCATTTAATATTGATCATTTTCTCATTCATTCCCTTGAGCAAATATAACCTAAGTATTACTATGTCTACTTGATTCTCCCAACTTACTAGAGTACTAGTTTTCTGCCATATACAACTTCAAATGAACTCATTTTTAATGAAGCTTGATATACATTGTTATATGAAAATTCAAATAAATGCAAGTAGTCCTCCCACTTAAATGGCTTATCCATCACATACATTCCAACATGTCTTCAATCACTTGATTAAATCTCTCTATTTTCCCATCTATTTGTGGATGATGTACATTCTACTAAAATCTAAATTTATGTCAATTCCTTTAAATAATTCCTTCAAAATTTTTGAAGTAAACTTTGGATCTCTATCTGAAACAATTGTCTTAGGTACTCCATGCAACCCAACAATCTTTTTAATATAAATTTCTATAATGTTAGCTACCTTATGTGATATTTATTGGATCATTATATTATTTTCCATCTATATTGATGCTTTTAGACTGGAAAAAATTGGAGGAATCAACTTGCAGGGTCATTTTAACAATAGGTCCCAATTTAAAAAATTAGGCATTGAAACCCTTTAGATCTATTTTGAGGCATCACATGAAATTTTTTTGTGTCAAAACTTTCCTCGCTTTATTCAAGACCCATCAAAGTTAATCTACACTTAGATACATTTCCAATGGCGTAAAAAACACGTCAATTTGAGATCGTATGCAAAAGTTATGCATCTCACAAGTTTACCTACTGTGTTGACCACCATGGTACAAGAGGATTCCACGCCATCCCTCATTACTCATGCACATGGGGCTAACTATGTGTGCACTTTAAATAATATTATATGAGGTCCAAAACATTATCACAATTGAGGGTTGAGGAATTCAAAATGCTACCCCTAGATGGTTATCGGGATATGTTAACTACCGGGCAAATAAGAGGTGAAGGGGTTCCATTATTTTCCATTGTTTCTTGTTCCGTAGCTGAGAAAAACATATGAGATTGTTATTTTATGAACATAATAGAAGAGGAGGAGTATTTTGTAGCAGTCGTTCAGGCCACAGTGCTAAAAGGAAACTCCATAGCGAGTTCCCATACCTTTGTATGTGCATTTTATAACTGAAGAAAAGAGAGCAGAGCATATGCCTCACCTTCTAGCTGGGTTTTCTCCCATATTGAGTTTTCTAGGTCAAATTTTGTGTTCATTTTTGTGGATGGTATGTATTTTATGTTTGTTCTTTTATTTTTATATTTCAATTATTTCTTAAATTCAAGCCATAATCTAGAGATAATAAATCCAGGATCTAAGAAAATAAACTGCATAAATCTAAGATTTCAAAATATTAACAAAATATGTTGTGACGAATTGTTCCAGTGGAATATCCTGTAGATTTTAACCTTGTACAATTATCAATTGCAAGCAGATTCTTAATAAAAATAGAAAAGATACAATCACACACACACACACACACACACACACACACACACACACACACACACACACACACACACACACACACACACACACACACACACACACACACAGATTTTATTATGGAAACCCTAACCAAGAAAACCAACAACCTATTTAGAGTCACACCTCTAATATTTTATTCATCATCATCCTTCATTGTTTACAATACAATATATATATGATCCCACAACATTCAAACCCATAATCCATTGAACCATATTAGTCAACAACCCTAATTCCTTAACCAGAATTAGAAAACCATCGGTGAAAACCATGTGTTGAAAAACTGCCAAAACAAATTTTGGGGGCTCCGCCTCCAAACCCCCAACACCCCCCCTTTCTCCCATACTAGTTTACAGTACATGGGACCAATATTTCAAATAATATAACACGTACCCAACATTCTCCCACTCATTTTTTTCTTTTCATATAGGGGGTTACAAGATTACATAGTCAATAATCCAGGGCAACAATGCCCATTGTTTCTCTACACCAAGAGAAATTCTCAGTTCTCACATACTTTGTCAATAAATCTACAACATTATTCAAAGTATCCTCGTTCATCATCAACACTTTCTTGTCTTAAACCATGTCTCTCACAAATTGATACTGAAAATCAATATGATTTGACTTTGAATGATAAGTCGATTTCTTCACTAGGAAGATTGTACATTGACTATCACAATCTATCCTTACAGCGTGTTGTACCAACCCAATACCTAAACATAATCTCTATAACCATATTGCTTCCTTGATTGCATGAGTGTTTGCCATGTATTTAGCTTATGTAATTGAGAGTTCCACTATAGATTGTCTTTTTCTCATCCAACCGATTGCTCCTCCAAACAAGTTAAACACATATACCCACTTGTAGATCTTTTGTGATCCATATCTCTAGCCCAATATGAATCAACAAAGCCATGTATGTCCAACACTTTTTCCAATCCTGGTCTTCCTTCGTATCACAATCCATATCTAGTAGTTCCACACAAATACCTAAAAAACCCTTTTTACTATTGTCCGATTCTCATTTCCTGGTTTTGACATATACCTTCCCAAAACTCCCATTGCATGTGAAATGTCTGGTCTAGTACAAACCATTGCAGACATCAAATTTCCAACTACACTGGTATATAGAACATGAGACGTGTCCTCTTCCTCTTCCTATGCCTTCGGACACTGATCTACAAATAAATTTACACCTACATGAATAGCAACCTTGACTAGTTTACATTCATGAATGTTAAACCTCTACAATATTGCATTGACATATTTCTTCTGATTTAACTAGAGTTTCTTGTTTGCTTGATCTCTTTTAATTTTCATGCCCAAAATGAAATTTGCAGCACCAAGATCCTTCATGTCAAATTTAGAGGACAACTGAGTTTTCACATCTTGGATAATCTCCTTGTCGTTTCCTATCAACAACATATCATCCACATACAAGACCAAATAAATGAGATGATCACCGATTAATTTGAAATACACATAGTGATCCACTTTGCTCCTTGTAAATCCAAGTCCCAACATATAAGAATCGAATTTTTTATACCACATCCTTGGTGATTGCTTTAACCCATACATGGACTTTTTTGTCATGCATACTAGCTCTTTATTTCCCTTCATAGCAAATCCTTTTGGTTGCTTCATGTATATTTCTTCTTCTGGATCCCCATGTAGGATTGTTGTCTTCACATCCATCGTTTCTACTTCAAAATAAAATGCAACAACAATAGATAAAAAAAATCTAATATAACTTAACTTGGCAATGGGATAAATGATTTTACCAAAATCAATTCCCTCTACCTGGAAATAGCCTTTTGCTATTAACGGAGCTTTGTATTTCTCGACTTTTCCTTTTACATTTAACTTCTTCATAAACACCCATTTGCTACCAATGGTATTTCTTCTAGTCAGAAACTTCACTAGATGCCAAGCCTTGTTCTTGTCTAAATATGCCATTTCTTCAAACATGACCTTTTTTCATAGTTTTCCATCCTTTGAATCCACTGCATCCCTAACAGTTCTATGATCACATTTAGTATCAACAAAGAAAAATTTGAATGGAAATCAAGTGTAGTATACTTTTCCAGTTGTCTTATTTATCGAATTGATCTCCTCAATACTGGAGTATGCAGATCTTTTTCTTCTGTAGAGTTTGATTAATCATCCTTCAACTCAAACTCTATTTTCCCTGGTTCTTCCTTCCTTGGTAGGAATTCATGTTTAAAAACATCTTTGATTTCTCTAAATATCACATCTCATCTATACACTTCATTCTTATTTTCTAAGTTCCAAAGCTTATAACCTTTTAGACCATATTTATACCCAATAAATATACACTTTTCACCCTTTTTATCTAGCTTCCTCATGTTTTCCTTTGGAACGTGAACATAGGAATCACAACCAAATACCCTGAGATTTGTGAGAGAGGGTTTCTTACCAGTACATACCTCGTGTGAATTATTTTCATATAGTGTTGATGAGGGTGATTTATTGATCAAGTAACATGTAGTACCCATTGCCTCTACCCATAATTAATGTCCTAACCTGGCACCACTAAGCATGAACCTTGATTTTTCCATTAGCTTCATGTTCATCCTTTCTAAAACTCCATTATTCTGAGGCATATATGGAGTATTATTCTTCCTTGTTATAATGCACTTCTTACAAAATTATTTGAATTCATTTCTGCAAAATTCTCCACCATTATCCGTTCTCGACACCTTAATTCTCTTCTCTGTCTAATTCTCCACAAGAGCCTTAAACTCTTTGAATTTGTCAAATACTTTAGATTTATTCCTAAGGAAATAAATTCAAGTATTCCTCGAGAATTCATCTATAAATGAGTCACAATACACAGATTTTCCCATTGATGGAACCGACATAAGTCCAAACACATCACTGGGCACCAACTGTAAAATTCCTTCTGCCCTTGTTGCACTAGAGGGGAATCGTGCCTGATTCTACTTCCCATATACATAATGTTCACATAAATCAAAATCATAAGTTATACATAGCTTCAACCATACCTTTATCATGTAGTACTTGAAGGCCCTTCTCTTCGATATGTCCTAGTCTTTTATGCCACAACATAATCTTTTCTCTAGATATTTTAGGAGTTTTTTTTTCTTCATCTCCAATCTCAAGAAAAATAAAACTATTGCACATGTATATAATAGTGCTTCCTAGCATCTTATACAAGGTTCCAATCCAAACTCCCTTTAGCAACACCATTTCTCCTTGAACCATCATGGAGGTTTCTTTATCAAACACTGTTTTAACCCCTGCATCGTCCATTTTCTTAAAAAAAATAAAAATTTTGGCCAATCCTGGGATGTGCAGAACATGAAGGAGTGTTCTAATCCTTCCATTCATGATCTTCAACCTGAATTTTCCTCATCCTATGATTTTTGTTTTGAATTCATCACCTAGGAAAACATCGCCTCCATCATACCTTTCATATTCGTAGAACCACTCCCTATGAGGAGTCATATGAAAGATTGCACATGAGTAGACCAACCATGCCTCATGATCTGCATGTGTGCTTGAAGAAGCCAAGTACACATCCCATCCTTCATCTGCAAAGGTTTTTTCTTCTGTAGAAGGAGCATCATAAGATCCCTTCCCTCTCTCAACACTTTTGGATCTACATTGCTTCTTGTAGTGCCCTTCTTTTCCACATCTCCAACATACCTTTACAAATTTTCTGAGAGATTTAGATATTCCCTTATATTTAGATCTCTCACTTGAGGACTTAGATTTATTTCTTTATTGGGAGCATCCTCTTTCAAATAAGGCATATGTGCTCTGTCCTTCCATGTTTTTTCGTCTCATCTCCTTCGACAAAAAGGATGATACCATATCATCAAGACTTAAAGTAGTTGCATTACTACATATGGACACAACCAAACTATCCCATGAGTTTGGTAAACAACATAATAAAATGATATACCTATCTTCGTTATCCATTGATATTTCATAAATTTCGCATAATTTTTTTTATTCTTGACGTTTCGAACCTCGAGTTATGTAGAATTTATGAAATCTTAATGGATAACATTGATAACCACAGAATCTTAAAAACTATGAACACGTATCTTCATCAGAAATATTAATATCAACAGATAATAGATGACTTACCACTATATTGAAGGCGTTCAGATGCTCTGTCATTGATTTTCCATCTTTCATCCTCGGGTTGTATAGTTTCTTCTACAGGAACACTTTGTTTACTAGGTTGTAGCTTCCCTTGAAAAATTTGGTAATACTGAATCTGAGAGACACTTCCAAATTGTCCTCTTCACCTTCCGGTCCAACTTTTCCTAGTCTTCATTTGACGTTCCTATAGGTGTAGTACCTAGATCCATAGTGACCCATTGATCTTTTTCCACCAACAAATATTCCATCTTGAGCTTCCACAACTCAATTTTTTTTCCATTAAATTTATCGATCTCTATTTTAAAAATGCTCTCCATTTATTTTCACCTGAAGAATTGATACTGCAGAGCTCTCGTTGTAACAAGGTTTATCAAAAACCCAATCCAAACCCTTAGCCATAAAGGAATCCCCCTGAAGCCAATAATAACTCTGATAGAAAATGTATGTTAGGATATTTAGACACTTAGGAGTTAGTTAATATCTACTTGATCTATTGTGTCAATTAGGTAAAAGTGTGTTTCTTTAGTATGCATTTGTAGTTAGGAAATCTGATGATCATGATATGTTCCCGACATAGAGTGATCTGACGGTTCATATTCTCCTCGATCTTAATGGCTACATTGATCTATGGCTTAACAACCGATTGGTCCACAATCTCTATTTCAAGAGCATGTAGGGTCATTTGTTGATGATCGACTGTGAGAAACTCTCTTGAAAAATCTCTCTGTAATATTTTTCTTTTGCATTAATAAACTGCTCCAAGTGGCCGCATTGGCTGGGGCCATGGATGTTTCCCCGTAGG
>CBVK0102174885.1:0-13006 GCA_900067695.1 Picea abies | reverse complement strand
GGTCATTTTTGGAGGACGCTATGGAAGAAGATGGGGACTGACTTGGCATTCAGTTCTACTTACCATCCACAGATAGATGGACAGACCGAAGTGGTCAACAGGAGCTTAGGGGATCTGTTAAGAAGTCTGGTGACGGAGCATCACACCAGTTGGGATCAGATCCTACCATAGGCAGAATTTGAGTACAACGATTCTGTGAATCGGAGTACAGGTAAGAACCCGTTTCAAATTTTGTATGGGACACAGCCGAGGGAAGTTTCTGAGCTCAGGGAATCAGAACAGGCTGAGACTAGCAGCGCGAGGGCTGAAGAATTTGCTGAAGCAATGCAAGAACTTCACACACAGGTGAAGCAGCGACTGCAAAAGGCGAATCAGGAATATAAGCGCAGAGCCGATCAGATTAAAAGACAACTTTAGTTTGAAGTTGGAGACATGGTTCTAGCGCACCTGAGGAAGGAAAGGTTCCCAAGGGGGACGTATAACAAGCTCAAGATGAAGAAAATTGGACCTTGCAGAGTCCTGAAGAAGTTTGGAGAGAATGCATATGAGCTTGAGTTGCCAGAGGGCATCGGGATATCTCCGATTTTCAATATTTCGGACTTATACCCCTATAGGATCAAGGATGAAGGAGCTGGAACTGAGGAACCAGGGGTCCAATGGCAGAAGCAGTTGCCAGTTGCATAGAAGCCTGAGATAGAGTGCATACTGGATAAACGAGTTAGCAAGAAGACCAGGAGGAAGCAGTATTTTGAATACCTGGTGAAATGGAAAAATCACCCAGTGGAGGATGCCAGCTGGGAAACAGAAGCAGTAATTCAGAAGCATGGACACACCATGCGGCAGCTCATGGACAGGAGCCCATGAAATCTTTCGAGCCGAGGAGTATGATGCAGGAGCATCTATGACGCTAAAAAGTGAGCCAGCGTGGAGGGAAGAGAAGGACAGTTGGACAGCACCAGCGCATACCTTTTTGAATCACGATGAATATTGTTGCGCCATCGTTTGAATGAACGCATTCATATGAAGCGCACTTGTATTGTAATGTAGATAAGAAGACATTAAATAATTTTAATGTTGGTAGATAGGGTTAGCTGTAGATTAGACAGTTTCATTTCCAGGAGGGAAAATGAATATAGGCACCCTCCTTGTGTAATTGATGGATTATTATTCAGGATTATTCAGCATTAGCATAGAGAGCAAAAGAGAACAGAGCAGAGAGCTCATGAAGAAACCCCATGTACAGATTGAATTAATAGAAGAAAGCTCTTGATTCAATTCCATCGCTGTGTTTGAGTTCTGTGTGTTGTTGATATTATTTTGTTGCATACTTGCTTCTTTATATGCTTATCTTCTATATGTTGCTTATGTGATTGCATATCAGGTTCGAAACCTGAGAGAATGAGTGAATGAGTTTCAATTGCTTCTCTGTTTGAGCCAGGAGATTCCTGCATAGAGTGCAGTTTAATTCCTCCGCATGGAGTGCGTTGAGGAGGCTCTACAGTCAAACTCTCATTCTCGTTCAACCCAGAGTTGATTTGGATTATTCGAGCCATGCAGGTGAGTGCAGGTCGAACTGAACTTCCAGTAGCAAGTCTGAAAAGGGAAAGGTCGGGTTGTTGTGACTGCAAGTGCATGGAACCTGGAAATCTTTAGCATTGTTGAGGGTTGGCGAAGGTCGAGGTTGAGCATAGGGAACATGGTCGAGAAAGCTCTGAAGGAGTCAGAGTCACAGAAGCTCAAGAGGGATAGCACCTTTCACTTCACGGTGGGAACAGACCCCAGTGAAGCTCACACAGGGAAAAGGTGGTAAAGCGGAGAAATCTTCAAGAGGAAGAGAATTGATGACTTGAACTTCTGAAAGAAAGGAGTCTTCAAGAACAGGCAGAACCCGTTGGCCATCGTGTATCGGCATATCGGGGTTGGCGAGTGCAAGCATTGCATGCACGTCGAGATCGTGATTCATGATTTCTCGACTTAATCGGGACCGTCGATTGGAGCACGGACAGGTGGCACGAGATCCTACAGAGTCAGGATTCGGCACTTCGGTGTTTTCGACGCTGGAAGAAACATGGAGGAATAGCGAAGTCCCGAGTCGCGGCGGGTCCCACAGAGACTGTGTGGAGTATAACACGTGGCATCGACACCTCGGCACTCGGGGTTCTGAAATACAAGGGCTCGGCATCGCGAGTGGCGATATCCCGAAGTATTGACCATTGACCATCGGGGATTGGGGTTTCGGCGTTTGATTGCATGAGGACAGGGTTGCAAGCCTCGCGATATCGCGAGACCCGATCTCCCAATACACGAAGAGGAGATCACCGAGAAGTATCATGTGGGTGACGAAGACTCCCGAGAGGAGTTAGAAGGGCATTGACTCTTCGGGCCTGTGAAGCGAAGAAGGTCCTGGTGGAGCGACCGGCTGCTGTGAGAGCGGGATTGGTGTCACTTTTATAGGCCGAAGTGCAAGGATAGCTTAGAGTCATGCAAGGTGTGCACAGGTTGAGCAAGGTCTAGGATTTTACCAACTCAAGAGGGAGATTGAGAGATTGTTGTTGCAAGAGGCGCACAGAGTCGAAGACTCAAATAACCAGATGTTATATGAAAATTTCCACAAGGAGTGCGTGCAGGGACCCTTTGGGAAGCCTTGAGTTCGCAAGTGAAAGCTCATAAGGGATAGAACCTATAAAGTGTTCAAAGGGAGGCGAAGGTCGAAATCGTCTCATAGAAGTCAAGTTCAGGAGGGAGGACGCCAAGTCATTTGGCCAAAGGTCCTTGAGAAGTTGAGTCGGACAATGGAATCGCTTCAAGAGGAAGTGCCAAAGTTATGTGAGTCATTGGATCTTGTGGAACAGCGGAAGGATTAAGATTGAGTGTCTTTCAACACTCTTAAGCTCAGGAAGGATAGTGATCGTCAAATCCTGATACAACGAGGGTCATTGGATAGAGGGAAGCACACATTCATCGATCTCGTTGAAAGCACGATTTTGGAGTTGGGTATTTTTAGAGGGAGAGGAACGGTTGTTCATTATTCTCTCAAGTTGTGAAAGTCGAAGATTCATGTGAACAGGTGGCAAGGACCCACTCTATAAGCGGGGTAAACAAAGGTGACAAGTGGCGTGCGCCCGTCGCTTTGGGTGGAGTCAACCTTCCTTGACATATCACATTTCAGGGATTCGCAAGGAAAGAGCATGAGAGGTTGGCGCTCCAACTTGTGAAGTCGCAAGTTACGATTTGCGTTAAGGCTTGGTCGTGGTCATATTGGAAAATGGGCTGAAGAGGGGGCTTACACCTTAAGCCCATTCACAATTTCATGTTTCGGCTATTGCCAAAGGCTGTGGAATTGTATTTGAAGTGCCCAACTCGCGAGACCTAAAATCCTTTGTGGAGTTAAACAAGGAGTTTAGTTAACCCTTGTCGTGGTTTAGAGAAGATCCTACGTGGATCTTGGCCTGAGGGTAGGAGGTTTGCACCAGTTGTGGTATCAGAGCCCAAAACAAATTCTTTTCTTTCTACAACAAAGAGAAAAGAGGAATTTTACATCCATGCCATCGAGAAGAAGAGAAAGTCCCATACATGATCCAGTAGTGGAAAGAGAAATGCTTGAATTACGTGCCAGACTTGATGCTATGGAGACAGCACAGACGCGAAAAGTTGATGATGGGGATATCAGGGAAGTTGAAAGTGAAAATGAAGCTGAAAATGAAGGAGAAGAAGTTGCAGTTGAAGATGTTACAGAAGAACGCCTATTCAGGGTTGTTGCAAGGATAGGTGCCAGGGAAAAAATGGGCATTCCAATGTACAAAGGCAACCTAGACGTTGAAGAGCTTCTAGACTGGATTAGAGATCTAGACAGACACTTTGACTATGAGGATGTCAAGGAAGACAAGAAAGTCAAACATTTCATTACTAGACTTAAAGGGCATGCAGCACTGTGGTGGGATGAACTGCAGGCTGACAGACGTTGCAAGGGAAAGCAGAAAATCAAGAGCTGGGATAGAATGGTTGCAAAAATGAAAGCCAAGTTTATACCCAGGGATTATCAAATAAATCTGTTTTGGAGGATGCAAAATTTGAGACAGAAGATGATGTCAGTAAAATAATACACTGAAAGTTCTATAGGATAAACATCAGAGCAGGTCATCAGGAAAGCGATGATGAGAAAGTTTTCAGGTATATGAATGGTCTATGATATGACATTCAGGACAAGATGAGCATGATGACCATCCGAACTGTAGAATATGCTTATCAGATGGATCTAAAAGATGAAGAGAAGATGAGCCAAAAGCAAGGTCAAAGAGGCTGAGGCAGAAGTCAAAGCAAAGGCAAGAAAATTGCCCAGGATAGAACTAAGAAGCCTAAATAAGAGGGGAAGAAACCTCAAACTCAATCTAAGAGAGGATAAATCTCACAGGGGAGGCAGTATGCTGATAGAAATACTTTTCCTTGAACCAGAGGAAGAGGAGAGGCAGAGGAGGTGAAGTGAAATGATTTGTTTGTGGAAAAATCAGACATAAATCCTATGAGTGTCAAGATAGGAAGAAATATGATGGTGAAACTCACATTGTCGAAGCTCAAGGATGGAATGTTGAGGTAGAGGACGTTGAGGGCAGAAGATCGGGATGATGCAGAAATTTCTCTTGAAACCGGAGAAGGAGCTAGAGAACCCAGTCCAAAGTAACAGTTTTTTTCAGACTATTTGCAAAACCAAAGACAGGGTATGCAAGGTCATAGTGGACAGTGGTAGCACAGATAATCTTGTATCTACGGAAATGGTAGAAAATCTAGAGTTGGAGATTGTTGCGATCCAAGCCCTTACAAAGTTTCATGGCTACAAAAAGGACATCAGGTAAATGTCACTAAACTGTGTTTAGTTGAATTTAAAATAGGAGGATATAAAGATGAGGTATTATGTGATGTCATTCCCATGGATTTTTTTCATCTATTGTTGGGTAGACCGTGGAAATATGACAGAAATGTGGTGCATGATGGGAGAAAGAACATGTACACTCTGGAGAAAAATGGTAGGACACACATGCTGCTGCCAATTAAGGATAAAGAAGTGAAAATAGAGATGAGAAACACTATACTTCTCATGAGTGGGAAGGAATTGCTTAAGGAATTCAAGAAGAAGGAAGACATGCAATTCATTTTGGTTAGGACGCCCAAAATTGTTTTGAATAGCACTAGGATAGATGATTTACCAGAAGAAATCCAGGAGTTGCTGGAAGAATTTGTTGATATAGTAGTGGATGAACTACCTTGTTTGTTGCCACCTATCAGGAGTATAAGCCATCATATCGATCTTATACTTGGAGCCATTTTTCCAAACAAAGCAGCTTATAGGTTGACACCACAGGAGAATGAAGAAGTTAAGAGACAGGTCCAAGACTTACTGGACAAAGGTTTGATTTGGGAGAGCTTGAGTCCATGCGTTGTTCCAACAGTGCTCAGCCCAAGGAAGGACGGTGGTTGGAGAACGTGTACAGACTCAAGGGAAATCAACAAAATTACCATTAGGTATAGGTTCCCATTGCCAAGGATGGATGACTTGATGGATTGCTTGAGTGGAGCAAAAATTTTTTCAAAGATTGATTTGAAAAGCAGATATCATCAAATTATAATGAGAGAAGGTGATGAATGGAAGATAGCATTTAAGACGAATGAAGGGTTGTATGAATGGATTTTCATGCCATTTGTCTTGACGAATGTGCCCAGTACTTTCATGAGGTTGATGAACGAAGTCCTAAAGGATTTCATTGGGAAATCTGTAATTGTATATCTTGATGATATATTAATTTTCAACAAAATTGTAGCAGAGCATTTGAAGCATTTAGTTGCAGTGATGAGAAGGTTACAGCAAGAGAAATTGTTGATCAACATGAAGAAATCATCATTTATGAGGACAGAACACATTTATTTGGGTTTTTTTATCTCTGCAAATGAATTCAAAATGGATCCAGAAAAGATAAAAGAGATTAAGGATTGGCCATCACTGAAGAGCATGTTTGAAGTTCGAAGCTTCCATGGTTTGGCTAGCTTCTACAGGAAAATCATCCGAAACTTCAGTGGAATTAGCGCACCGATGATGGATACGGTGAAGAAAAGACATAAACCTTTTCATTGGACGGAGGAAGTGGAGAAGAGCTTCAACTTGCTGAAGAAGAAGATCAGTGAGCAACCAATTCTGGTTTTGCCAGATTTCAGCAAGACATTCCAGGTTAGGTGTGACACGAGTGGATTTTCCATTAGAGAGGTCTTAAGCCAAGACAACAGGTCGATCGCGTATTTCAGTGAAAAACTAAATGAAGCAAATATTAAGTACTCCACCTATGACAAATAATTCTACGCAGTCATACAAGCGCTGAAGAAGTGGAGGCACTATTTGGTTCCAAAAGAGCTCATTTTGTACAGCAATAATCACGCTTTGCAATTCATGACTCGACAGGAGAAGTTGAACCAAAAACATGCTAAATGGGTTGAATACATGCAGAATTTTACTTTTGTGACTAAGCATATTTCTGGAACTACTAACAAAGATGTTGACGCTTTGAGCAGGAAATGTTTGCTTATGCAGGAAGTTAGAGTTAAGACTTTGGGTTTTGATAACCTCAAATAAATGTATGGGGATGATCTAGATTTCAAAGAGGCATATGAGGCGTCTGAGAATCCAATTCTCAGGGACAAAAGCCAATGGATAGAGTACATGATCTACGATGGACTATTGTTCAGGGGAAATCAGCTATGTATTCTGAAATGCTCCATGAGGGAGAATTTGTTGAAGGAAAAGCACAGTGGAGGATTGGTCGGAAACTTCGCCCATGAAAAAACATTCTCAAAGTTGAATGGCTCATATTACTGGCCAAGTATGAGGATAGATGTCAAGAAATTTGTGGATAGGTGCAGAATTTGTCAGCACACGAAGGGAAAAAGGCAGAACGCAGGGTTATATCAGCCATTACCTATACTCGAAAGGTCGTGGGACACAATGAGCATGGATTTCATATTAGGACTACCAAGGAAACAGAGGGGATATGATTCAATCTTTGTAGTGGTAGATATATTTTCAAATATGGCACATTTCATAACATGCCAGAAAACTAGTGACGCAACTCATATTGCGAACCTGTTTTTCAAGGAAGTCGTCAGACTTCACGGCTTGCCAAGGAGTATCATTTCTGATCGAGATACCAAGTTCGTAGGACATTTCTAGAGGACCTTATGGAAGAAGCTGGGGACAAACTTGTATTTTAGATCAGCGTATCATCCTCATACGGATGGACAAACAGAAGATTGGGAGATTTGTTAAGGAGCTTAGTAACTGAACACCACAGTCAATGGGATCACATTCTACCACAGGAAGAATTCGCTTACAATTATTCACTCAATTGAAGCACAGGGAAGAGTCCATTCCAAATTGTATATGGAATGCAGCCAAGGGGAGTCTCTGAATTGAAAGATTCAGAACAAGCTGAATTCAGGAGTGCTAGTGCAGAGGAATTTGCAGAAGGAATGAAGGAGCTTCATAGCAGAATCAAGGAGTGACTGAAGAATTCAATTCAAGAGTACAAGCGTAGAGCAGATCAACACAGGTGAGAACTTCAATTTGAAGTTGGTGATTTGAGTCTTGTACATGTGAGGAAGGAAAGGTTCCCAAGGGGAACATACAACAAGCTGAAGATGAAGAAAATTGGACCGTGCAAGGTCATAAGAAAATTTGGGGCAAACGCATATGAGATTGAATTACCTGATGGGGTTGGAATCTCACCGATATTAAATGTTGTGGATTTGTACCATTATAGAGCTGAAGAAGCAGGAGGGGAGGGTGAACAGGAAGAAATCCCATGGACGAAACAAATGCTTGTAGCTGAAAAGCCACAGATGGAAAGCATAATTGACAAGAGGATTAGCAGAAAGATTGGGAAAAAAGAGTATTTTGAATACTTGGTCAAGTAGAAATGACATCCAGTTGAAGATGCCACGTAGGAGAATGAAGCATCAATTCAAAAGCATGGAAAAACAATGAAGGAACTCATGAACAAGAGTTCATGAAAATTTTCAAGCAAGGGAGTATGATGCAGGAGTATCGTAGAAATCCAAAGCACATGCCTAGCCAAAAGAGATAGTTGGACGCGCAGATGCAATTAAATACGTTTTTGTGAAAACATTGTGAATTTCAAAATCTAAAGCATTAATGTAATGGATAGGAGGAAAGTGCAGTTGCATTTATATCTGAAGATCCAAACTGATTTTGGAGCATATGTTCCTATCTGCAGATGTAATAGGAATTTAAGTTTGTTTAATGCAAGTAGGTGGATTTAATTTAATATATTAGACAGTTTAGGAGAATAGGAGGGAAAATGGATGATAGACACCCTCGCCTTGTATCTTGAAACTAACTCATTAGTATTCATAATTTTTGTAAGTTGTAGAGTTGCAGAGGAGAACAAAGAATTTTATGCATTCTAGCTGTTGTCATTTACCATGTATAGGAGCACTGGAATTAATATAAGAAAGCTTTGATTCCAATATATGTGTTTTTTATGGTTGTTGGAACCACCTGTTGAATGGTATGTTGCGGGCTAGTTTATATTATCTGTGCGCATTTATTTCAATGAAATTTGTGTGTGTGTGTGCTCTAGAATTCTATGTTGAATGTTTGAATTCTGGATAAGGGGAGAATGAGTTTCAGTTGTTTCTCTTTCTAAGAACTCCTGTAAAGAGTGCAATGGAGGGTCCACAAGGAGTGTGTCGACTAGGCTATGAGTTTCATCTCAGAACTCTCAGAGGAGATTCAAATCATGTTTTTACAAGCCGAAGTGCAAGGTTAGCTTAGAGTCATGTAAGGTGGGTTGAGCGAGGTCTGGGATTTTACCAACTCAAGAGGGAGATTGAGAGACTTTTGTTGCAAGAGGTGCACAGAGTTGAAGACCCAAATAACCAGAGGTTATTTGAAAATCGCCGCAAGGAGTGCGTGCATCAACACTTTTGGAAGCCTTGAGTTTGCAAGAGAAAGCTCAGAAGGGATAAAACCTATAAAGTGTTCAAAGGGAGGTGGAGGTCGAAATCATCTCACAAAAGTCAAGTTCAGGAGGGAGGACGCCAAGTCATTTGGCCAGAGGTCCTTGAGAAGTTGAGTCAGACGGTGGAATCGCTTCAAGAGGAAGTGCCAAAGTTCTATGAGTCATTGGATCTTGTGGAACAGTGGAAGGATTAAGACCAAGTGTCTTTCAACACTCTTAAACTCAGGAAGGATAGTGACCATCAAATCCTGATACAACTATGGTCGTTGGATCAAGGG
This sequence comes from Picea abies, assembly GCA_900067695.1. Classification (NCBI taxonomy): domain Eukaryota; kingdom Viridiplantae; phylum Streptophyta; class Pinopsida; order Pinales; family Pinaceae; genus Picea; species Picea abies. The sequence goes on along the minus strand of CBVK0102174885.1, from coordinate 3,708 downwards.
AGGCACACATCTATAGATCTCGTCGAAGGCACGATTTCATAGTCGAGGATTTGTTCGCTATTCTCTCAGGTTGCGAAAGCCAAATATTCATGCGAACAGGTGGCAAGGACCCACTCTATAAGAGTAATAAATAGAGGTGACAGGTGGCGTGCACCTTTCACTTTGGGTGGATTCAACCTTCATTGACATATCGCATTTCAGGGATTCGCAGGGCAAGAGAACGAGAGGTTGGCGCTCCAACTCGCGAAGTCGTAAGTTGCAAAAGGTGCTTGCGTTAAGTCTTGGTTGTGGTCATATTAGAAAAGGGGCTGAAGAGGGGGCTTACACCTTAAGCCCATTTTCAATTTCATGTTTCGAATATTACCAAGGGTTGTGGCATTGTATTCGAAGTGCCCAACTCGCGAGACCCGAAATCCTTTGTGGGCTTAAACAAGGAGTTCAGTTAACCCTTGTCATGGTTTAGAGAAGATCTTGTGAAGATCTCGGCCTAAGGGCAGAAGGTCTGCACCAAAAAACAATCCTTATAACCTCCGCAAGTCGTCACTAGTATAGAAAAAATGTCTAAATGGTTCTAGCATTCCATGTTTTTATGAATAAATAGGCATCGGATTTCCGACAGATGTTCACTATTGAATGTTACTGTAATAAATGTGAGGAGTAGTTAAATAATTCCAATTCAAATGGAAATAGTCTGATGATATTTTTTATAAGTCATATGTCTGACACCTTCTCCATGGTCATCGAATATCTGATGACATCAAGGCCAATTCAAAAAAAAAAACAACAAAATTACAATTTCTAAAGTTAAAATCCGATGACGATGCAAATTTTTTTGGGTTGCATCGGAGGATGTCGTTGGATTTTGGATTCAAATTTATTTGTGAGTAAGTGGGAAATATTAAGATGCTTCTAATAGGGGATTTCATAAAAGATATATTTCATTTTCATCCCAATGGTAAATTTCTCAACATAGGTGTCGAAAAATTCTGGATCATAAAAAATTGGCTCCTCATTTGAATTGAGCATTTATGTAATCTCCTTCTCCTTCTCTCTCTCATATTCTCTAAGCCATTCTACTGGTGTCATTATTGCAGGCCTTTGGGTTCTCTCTGGTTTACCATTGAAAGCAGATGTTTCTCTTCTATAAGGGTGTTCTTATGGGAGGAATACCCGTGAGCAATCATGCATTGGCTTCCGTGGGTGGTTGGACCACCTAACCTTCAGAGAAGGTCCACAAAATTTACATCCATGATATCCTTTAGTTACAAGACCTGCAAAATTATTGTGTATATAACATGTTAGCGTTTAAGAATAGAATGTCAAGCACAACGAATTAAATATGAAAATAAATTTTGTTATGTATATAAACAAATCAATAAATATTTTAATTACTAGAGAAAACTCCTAATCTTGGATAATCATGTGTGGTGTAAGCACATATGCCATACAACATAAAAATCATATTTATTGTGATGGGCCTTGATACATCGTATACATGTATCCCTTCCCATAATTCCTTCAATTCATCTACCAATGGTTGTAGGTAGACATCCATATTCTTCACTTGTCTTCTACCGAGGACTATAAGAGCCAACATAAGATGTTCATCCTTCATGGAAAACCATGGGGGATATTTTTATTGATCACTACTATAGCCCAAACATAATAGTTGGTGTTTTGGAGGGAATATGGGTTCACGCCATCCATTTCTATGTTGAGTCGTAGATTTTGTACTTCATCCTTGAATTTTTATGGCCATGTATTCTCTATATGCTTTATGGCTATTGAATCTGTTGGGATTATCATAACTCCTGACTCACTTCTGTGTGAAGCATGTCATCCCTAGAACATAGCTAATTCTTTACAATGAAAGAGCCTTTGAATCCTTGGGATTATAGGCATGTTCCTCAATATCTTATGAGGAGGACCATGTGATTTACCATTTTTATTTGATTTATGGTACCTATCATGCCCACATTTTGGACTTATCTCTGTGTCTGCATATTCTCCTCTATATAGAATATAGTAATTCAGACATGCATGATATGATATATACTCAACACCCAACATTTTCAACAACTGTTTTGCCTCTTCACAACTACCGAAAAAAACATTATCACTAGGAAGAACCTTATCTTTGAATATCCTACAGTTAGTGGGCAATAGAAATGTACAATATCATTTAACATTTATAAAAGAAACCATTTCTAATCTTGATTTTTTGACAAGATTTCTCAAAATTAATATAAGGCACTTGTTGGTCAATTACCTCAATATTGCCTAGAAACATATGTTTTGCATGCCAAACTTTTCTTTCACATTGTATAGTAACATTGTTGTCCCAAGCTGGGTAGATTTTGATTGGACAATAGGTCCAAAGAGAGGGGTGGTGGAAGCAAATTTTAGGCTTTTGAAAATGATATCATCAATATGAGCATCATCCCCTAGCCAATGATTCTGGAATGCGTCTAACAACATTGCCTCCATGGAATTCGTATCACGTAAGTAATCATCCATACCAACCTCTTTTTTACTGTCTTTGTTGCCAACTTCTGAAGAACTAGTATTGTTGTAGTCATTCCTAATTGGTGAATCTGGATGTAGTGGGAATAGAATAGGTGGTTGATTCAAACATTGCTGGTACGCTTCCTCTCCAAGTTGTGCTCTCATTGCAGCCTTCTCTCGAGTTGACATTTTTGTGGGGTAAAATAGAAGATGGTAGCTATGTCATTCATCATCAGAAGAATCATAATTTCAAAAATATTGAGCATTAGTACATCAATGATATCAGTAAGCACAATGAAACAATTTGTTTGTTCAAATTAAATTATACCAAACAATTATTACCATCGTCGACCAAGGATTGTGGTTGGAAGATGGAATGTCACAATTAGTAGGGTAAAGCGGTTGGCCATTTCCATCTACCAACTACTTGCAGTATGTTGCTCTTGATAATACCTTTTGACATTTTTGAACCGGTACTGGAATATTTTCTACATCTGAACTCGATTCTGAATCAAGATCATACAAATTTGGATACATTTTTATTCAGATTGACATGGATAAAAAAAAATCAATGAGATAATCGAAACATAAATAAAATAAGGTAAACTTAGTAGAGAAGGAAAGGGAGAACTTCAGAATGGACCTTGAGCAATATGGAATGGGCTGGAATTTGAAGAATTGGCCATTTGATCATATAATAAGGTTTTATCCCTGCATTTCAGCAAAATTAGCAATAAATTTTCTTGTACATATCTAAAATAAATTTCGAGGACCATACCACAATCTGAGTTTGAATATAGTTTTGAAACCATTTTTTAAGAATAAGGCGACATAAAACGTAAAATGTATATTGAAGTATTGTAAGTCATGTGAATTCATCCTAAAAGATAATTTGAGATGAATATACTATTTTATGTGAAAATTAAAAGTTCAAATAACTTTAAAAGCATCCTGGTGTGCTTATAAACCACAAATGCATCGGTGCGCATATTAACAATAAGCATTGGTGCGTTGAAAAATCACCATTGTGGTTCAATATTTTGTTAATAAAAAACAATTATATGTCTTTGGTGCATTAATTAATATGGATGCACCATTGCGTAATGTAATATGGTCGCATCGATGCGTCTTACATAAACGCGTTGTCGTGCTGAAAAAGTTAAAAAAAAAACGTGAGTTTTTTTTAAATAATTAAAAAAAAAA